>BMAV01009903.1:2944-20330 GCA_019973955.1 Trichonephila inaurata madagascariensis | reverse complement strand
AAAATGGGAAAAAATGGATAAAATTTGACAATAAATTACATAAACGGGGACGGCTCTGTACAAATGGCAAATGAACAAATTCTGAATTTTTCAAATTTGATGTATTACTTTTCTATTCCTTTTTGAAATGAACTTCAGGCTAAGAGATATTTTAATTTTTACAAAACCTAGAGTTTAGTTATTATATGAAGTTGAGTAAAAAACAGTGATTATATTCCCATAAGGGACTGTAAATTTTGTAATAAAACAGTGATTGATAAATCTGAAGATTAGAACACTTCTACTGTTATACAGAAAATACACAAAAAATTTCAGCAAATTATTTTAAAAACTTTTTGAGAAATTGCTGTCCTCGTTTGAGCTTTTCGAAAAAACACATTTTGAGTAAAATGCATTTTAAAGTATGACTGACATCTCATGTAAAGTTATAGCATCTGCTTTAAATAAAAACACCTGTAGTTTTTGTTCTAGTGAATGGAAAATGAAAATTTGGTATTTTTATATAAAGCTAATAAGATGACCTATATAATAAAATCATGAAAAAGTTGTGAATTTTTGAAAAAAAATCATGATTTTAGGATAGTTGGATACCTTAAGACTAACTACAAATGAATTTTTGGTTCCAGCCATTGATATTTAATAAAAGATCGAGCTTTTTTTTACCTTTAGTAATCATTTAAGATTCCAACTATTTTGCATGTTTTTAAAATGAATTTCACCTGTCTGTATGATTATTTATTAAAATATTTAGATAAAAAATTATTTTTGATAATCATGGGAAAAAAACTTTTGTTCTAAACCCGTGTTAGTTTTTTTTTTTTTTTTAATATGGTTTTTGGAATCTTAATTTAAATATGTGATTACCAAAATTTTTAGAACGAAATATTAACAGTTAATATTATATTTTGTATAGGTAATTGATTGAATAATAACACTTCTGATTAAAAAAGCAGCTTTGGCTTAAAACAGCGTTTCTCAAACTCTGGAACATGCCCCCTTAGAAGGGTGTGTTAGCCCCTATATGGGGATCGGTAATATATCGAAATGTCGAAAATAAAAGATTATTCAAACATATTAATGTACTGAAAGGAGGCAAAACGAAATGCATTCTGACAGAACAAACAATAAAATGCACATTTACATTGATATAATACACTTACAAATGTATTAGTACTGTAGAATGTATTTGATACTTAATTTAACATTCTAACCCGGCATAACTCGCGCGAAAAATACGACTGAAAGTTCTCGCTCAGGTTATCTCATACCCACGGGTGTTTACTTTCAGTTTTTACCGTAAAATTTGTGTACAAAAGTTAATTAGGAAGAAAAATAGGGAATACAATATGTTTTAATACATTTTTCACACTTAAATTTAGTTTTTATATCTTTTCATAGGGGCATTTAGTACATTGTTTATACACTCCTTTTATCTCGTCGTGTGTGAGTGCTATATTTTCACTGGATCTTAATTTTTTTTTTAAATCTGTATATTTTTAAAACTAAATATATAGGATAAAACTTCTCTATTTTTTGAATTCAAAAATTTTGGAATTTATTTTTTTATTTTCTCTTATTGTTCCAGCAACAGTTTTTATTTCTTTCAAAAGTTCATCGGAAAGTGGATAAGATGTGTACCAGTAGTTACCTTTAAAATTACGTTCTTCCCAAATGTTTTTGTGTCGCTACATATAAAACATTTATTTTCAACAGTGACTCCCTCTTCTAAATTTGGATCGATTTCAGTGGAGGAATCATACTTGTGTTATACTCCTCACCATTTGATTCTTCCTCATCGTACACGCGAATTTCTTCATCCGAAAATACTGTTGTACTATATTTATTTTAAATACTGTATCTATTAAATTATTTAAATATCACATTTCTTTCAACATAACTACAATAATAAGCCATAGCATTAGGAATATTTAAAAGAGAACTGTAAAGATAATTCACGCGCAGGGTATGACATACCCGAAGAGGCGGTATCCAAAAATATATATTTAGAATTCGCCTACAAGCCAAGGCCCTTTAAAGGATATTACCTTAAAGTCAGCTACACGAGAAACTATTCATTTTCCAAAAAAGGCTTAGAAGGAGCGTTGAAAAAAGTTAGATGGTGGGTATGACATACAACTTTGCCGGGATAACCAGAGAACATTAATATTTTACAGCACAAAAAAAATTATTATTGAAAACTATAAAACTTTTAAATTTTACTTACTTTTTTACATATAAAAACAGGTATTACACATAAACTTAATTTGATGATATTTAAAGAAACAGTTTTTCTTTTCAATAATACTCAAAAATGCATTACACGCTGCGCATTTTGATTAAAGTTTCGATTAAATGCTTTGAATAATTGAATGAATGGAGCGTTATAAAAAAAGTTAGACGGTGAGTATGACATATCTTGCGCTAGAAGTGCCGTGTTAAGTTAAGAACAGGTTTAATAATTTCTAGGGCTTTCACGGTCTTGTCAAACATAAAACTATATAGAAAAATTAATATTTATATTAACAATTTTTACGGCTTATAATTAAAGTCGTTTTGTAGGTTAAGCTTCAATGAAAACTGCTTGAGTTTTTTTTTAAAAAAATACAGCACAATGAAGGAATTATCAGAATATAAATGAAATTTAATACACAAATTGTATTAGTACAAATAAATGACGAAATTTTCAAAGCAAAAAAAAAAAATATTAAGTGTCTGAAATTAATATTTGGTGTAGCCACCACGCGCTGCAATAAATGCTGCTATACGACTTGGCATAGAGTGAAACGGATTTTGAATGTCAGCTTGTGGAAGAGAATTCCATATTGCTTGTATGCGCTGCAAAAGTTCGTCTTTTGAGGCTGCTGGACACAGATCACGAGTGAGACGCAGACCAAACAAATCCCACACATGCTCAATGGGCAACATATCCGGCGAATAAGCAGACCAAAGAAGAAATTGCTTGTGTTGGGCTGAACAGAAATCTCAAACAGTCTTTGCAACATGTGGGCGTGCATTATCCTGGTGAAAGATAGCTCCAGCTATACCTTGAAGGAAGAGAACGTCTTCAGGCTGTACCACATCACGGATGTACCTGTTGCTATTGAGATTACACTCAATTCGTAGCAAATTGGATCGTCCATGATACGAAATCGCACCCTGCCATAAATCCGGATGTGAGGTCACCATGTCGTTCTATAACGCACTCTGGAAGGCCGCGTTCACCAGCATAGTGTCTAGCAGGAATGCGGCCATCATGGTCCCACACGCTGAAGCGTGATTCATCTGAAAAGACAACTTGGTGCCAATTTGCTTGCCAGGCTCTGTGCTCATGAGCCCATTGCAGACGCAGCCGTAGATGATTTGCTGTGAGGGGATCATGTATAAAGGCACCCTTGAACGCAATCCATGGTGCAGCAGACGTCAACGAATTGACGAAGCCGACATTCGTACACCTGTAGCAGTAGACCAACGTGCGGCCAACTGCGTGGAGGAAGCTATACGGTCATTCACAGCTATGTGGAGCAGATTTCGATCGTCGCGCGCTGACGTCACCTTCCGTTGTCCACTGCCAGTTTTTCGAGTTGTTCGGTGCTCATCGGTCCACTGCTTCCAAACTCGCATCACTGTGGAACTGTTCCGCTGCACACGAGCTCCTATTGCGCGATAAAAAAAATCCTCCTTCCCGAAGTTCGATAATCCTCTCCCGTTCAAACTCCGTAAGTTGGTGGAATTTCTCCTTATTTCGTCGTGGAGGCATACTTAGGTCTCAATAAACGTTCGCCACTAACGAATAATCATTAACTATTTTCAACAGCCCTCTATTTCTGCGCTTTCAGCATCAGTTCAGAGGGCGCTGAACATGTCATGTATGCTCGGTGGCTCTGAAACTTTACTATTTTACGCAACATCCTATATTTGATATTTGCTGTAACACACACTCACAAATTGTTAAATTCTCTGCACTGTTATTGTATGGATGGGTAGATGAGGCGAGGAAAAGTATGATTGAAATTTGTGTCTCAAACATTGAAAGTTTGAGGAGCACTGTCGTAGGATTGAATATATTGTGTTCAAACGATTTGCAACACTGATAGGCATGCATCTTTGTACTTATCGGCATCTTCTGTAAGTAGCTCTGTGCTCTTAAATCTTGTATTTTTGTGTAAAAATATTGAGCCGGGCTTTTTTCATGAAAATTTTAGTTAAGATGCCAAAAAGTAAAGGTGTTGGTGTACAAACGTCTGTTTTAAATTTATGCAAGAATTTTTTCTTTTTATTCAAATGTACTTTCTTTGGAGTTAGGGACTCAGCAGTAAGTTTTCAATTTTTAATTAACATCTTGAAACAGTTTTTACTTTTTTGAAGTGGAAACATTTGTTTAACTTAGCAGAAATTTCGGCAAAAGCTTGGTTTACTGTAACAAAATGTTCCTTTTGTTAATAATCTCAGCTTTTGTTAATAATGTTCAAATATTTGACTTCCCTGGTGTTTTAAAGTTAGAATTGTACTTTTAAGAGTTTTGCTTTTAAAATTTTGAAGAACCTCTTAAAAATATTGTTTGAAATTTTTACCATCGTTCACATTCTACGTAAAATCATAAAGTCACGATGAATTTATAATATCATATATAATTTATTCAATATTAAAAAATTTTTAAAAAAATTGATTTTAAAAAAAATGCAATATTTCATGACAATTATTTAAATTACTACAGTGATTCATTACAGACTGATTCCTTATTTTTTTAACCTACACATAGCATTTTAAGTTATTTTGCAGAAAACTATGTATTATGATGTAACTCTTTTCTTATATTTCTTAAGTCTAACTTTACCCAGGGCTGGGCAAGGTTGACTCAGCCTTTCATCCCTTCAGTGGGTCGATAAATGAGTACCAAGCTTACTTGGGAACTTAACACTGAGGGTTTTGCGTCAGACTGACCACCTGACCAGACCATCTGTTCATGCAACTCAGGGCTCAAGGCCACGTATACTGAGTTAAGCATAGTAGGTCTTGGCCTTCATGAGCTGTCATGTCGCTGAGTTAAGTTGAGTCTAATTTAAACCAAAAAATTTCTTTCACAAAAGAGATTAGAATAATTTACTTTTAGTTATTTAAGTAAATTTGAGGTATAAAATGTTTAGAATCATAACTTAATAGCTAAAAACTTACCTAAATTGCTAATAAAATCATTAAAAATTCAAAAACAACCGCTACGGATATTATAATTATTATTAAATTTCATCAGAATACAAAACTTTTTCAAATAGAAAATATAAATTCATATCAAGTAGGTAAAGTCGAATATCTTGTGATTATGGTATGGCTTATTTTCCCTATAGATATTGCTTAAGGCAGTGCTTCTCAAACTTTCAATGTTTGTAACCCAATTTTCAATCATAATTTTCATCGCGCCCTGCTACACACAATAATAATGTATTGAATGTCATAATAATGTACTTTGATCTTAAAGCTACAACACGATTTTAAACATAAACCTTACAAATTATACTGGAAAACCGTACAAGCCTGCGTGAATCATTACTAATTATTAAACTTGTTCTTCACTTAGTATTGTGAGATTAATTTTCAAATAAGTTGTGCACAGTACTGATACATTTATAAACATATTAGATTCGATAAATGTGTATTTTATTTTTATTATGTTCGAATGTATATGTGTATTCGCTTTCAGTATATTTGTAATTTTTTTAAATCCTTTATTTTTGAAGTTTCGATATGCTTGCTCTCCTCTTGTATGGTTATCATGTCTTCCTAGGGAGGCGCACCCCACAGTTTGAGAAACTCTGTTTTAATGTGTTTTGTTTGAGGAAAAGAAAATTTTATTTTGTTTTAAATAATTCGTTTTATTTCATTTAAGAAAGCATTGAAAAATAAATAGCAGAATTTTGTTCATATTCAGTAACAAATTATTAATAAAAAATATTTACAATAAACAGACATATATTAATATTCTTTTTTGTTGAAATGTATTTAATGCTTCATTTTAAATCATATTTTTTCCCCGAATCCCACTTTTTCACCAAAGCCTCTCTTCTCACAGAAACCTCGTTTTTCACCAAAGCCTCTTTTTTCACCTAGGTCTTTCTCCTCTCCAAATCCACGTTTTTCACCAAAGCCTGTTTTCTCACCAAATTCACGTTTATCCCAAAGTCTCTCTTCTCGCCGAAACCTCGTTTTTCTCCAAAGCCTCTTTTTCCATCAAATCCACGTTTTTAGCCAAATCCCCGCTTCTCGTCAAATCCTCGTTTTTCTTCAAGTTTACAATTTACTCTGATGTATCTATTGTTTCCGAAATCTGTGTTCTCTAAGAATCTTAGACTTTCGCCAAGATCTCTCTGCTTGCCAAATCCTAGTTTCTGATCTTCATTATTCCATCCTTCAACGCCAGTGATTCCCGAAGTGGTCTATATAACCCCCAGGGGTCTATGACGACCTGCAAGGGATCCACGACAGCAAGAAAATAATTTGGGGGTCCATGAGGTGTAAATGGGGGTCTACGAGAGTTGTTCTCATTAAACCAGATCGTGATTTTAATTTTAAAAGAAAGTTTAGTCAAATGGAAACCAGATTTTTCCTATTTAACACATTTATTTACTAAATTTATCGAGGCTATTTTGCAGTTATGTGACTGCATAAATTTTATTAAAACAAGGACCAACCATCATTTCAACATTCCTTGCCAGAATTAAGCTAAAGGGGGGGAGTATAACATTGAACGTAGTGGATTTTCCGTTTCTCTACTAGTCACTGACCATCTGCCACGAAAATGACGTTTTAACCTATGTTCAACATTTAAATTCCCTTTATTCAGATTTGGAACTAGGTTTAAGAATGCATTTACTCGATAATTACCACAGAAGGCAATGAATTCCTATGGTCACTTTGAAAAAAAAATGCCATATTACAAGAGGAACTGATCGGAATAGGAAATAACGGAGATCTCTCTCTCTTAAAGTTTAGAAACGGATGCCACCAATTTTGGCTCTAAAGAGACACACATACCTGTTGTTTATCTCGAATTATGGAGTATTGGAGAAAGTTTATAATTGCTTTTTCTAGTGAGAAGAAGTTGTTTTAGCGCGGTTGTCGACTATACACTACTCTAACCATGGAAAAATTTAGGGTTAAACCTGACAAGATTGATCATAGATGTTGAAAATTTGTTAATGAAACACCAGATTTATCCTTATCATTATAAACATTTGTTTTTTATAATCAATTATTTTATATATATATATATATATTTCACTTAATTTTTAAATTACTTAACAACATGTGTTTCTTAAATTTTAAACTCTATACTTCACTACAGTTAGAAATTAAAATCTTTTAAAGTAAGTAGCTCATTACCACAACTTTCGGACACCTTTTAGTTAATAAATTTACATTAATTCAATGTTACGTAAGCTGGAGTCTATCCCAAACCGAAAAACATAGCAAGGGGTCTATAAAAGAAAAAAGTTTGAGAACCTCTGTTCTACACTCTCAGCAGATTCGCTGTCTATTTTTTTCCGAACTTTGGTACATTACAGGAATATCCTCTTGGCGGTTACTGTATGAACTGAGTAATGGATTGTGAAAATTTGAAATATCATTGTCTGCTTTTATACAACAAAATAGTTGAGCTTTCAAAATTACTCCCACAGCAAGGAAAAAGTGTCTCAGTTTAATTATTCTGCAATACAAAAATATTAGTAATAAGTTTGTGAAAATACATAAACAAAACGATTAACAAAAGTAACAAACGATTACTCGTATAATTTTCCAATACTAAAGAATAATAAAGGGTTTTTTTTCAGAGTTAAAAAATCAATACATTTATTTTCCTTGTAAGTAATTCGTTTGTAAGCATTTTAAAGCTTTTACAACTATTAATCAAATATGAAAAAAGGATCTTTGTACGAAATTATCTACTTACATTAATATTTACATCTAGCTTTGTATGTTTGTAATTCATATTGTGATACCCACCCCCGTCCCGGGGGTATCATTTCTTCCTCTACGCGACCTAGATTTGTAGGAGGAAATGATTGATCACCCATATTTGCCATTATAAATCTATTACTATT
The DNA here is from genome assembly GCA_019973955.1 of Trichonephila inaurata madagascariensis. Taxonomy (NCBI): domain Eukaryota; kingdom Metazoa; phylum Arthropoda; class Arachnida; order Araneae; family Nephilidae; genus Trichonephila; species Trichonephila inaurata. The sequence goes on along the minus strand of BMAV01009903.1, from coordinate 12,237 downwards.
CCAATATATTGATCAACACAACACAAGTCTTACTATAGGGATTCAATCATGAGTGATGCAACGTAATTCTAAGTAAATAGCGCCTGGAATCCTAATCACTAACTTTATGTAAAGCTATCCTAAGAATCTTTATCTGCCTTAGATTACTTAACACACTAAAGCCCTTTCTATAACTATGCTTCTATATTTAATATCTTACCAATAGCTCTCGGTGTTCAGCGTCTCAGCTTTCAGTCTCCCTCTTCTATTCTACCATTATATATCATTCTCACACACGAATACTGAAGCTCCATTATATATCTATTAACCATATATAATCTGCATATCGTGGTTTCTTCTTGAGAGGATTGGATTGAAATAATTTCATTCTGGTCCCAAAGATTCCCGAAGAGGATTAGTAAGAAAATTCGATAAAGCCCTGTCACAACATTAATTATTCCTCTTTATAAAAATTAATTTCAATTTAATAAATGATTTGTAATAAAATAGTTCACATAAAGTGACGGGTAAATAATTACTTATTTTGAAGAATCAGTTGCATAAGTTATTATTTTCAATATGTATAATTTTATAATAATAAATTTAACTGAATCAATTCGCTTTTTTAATTTAACAGATAGTTTTCTAATTTTAAAATTTAAGAAACAAATAGATTTTTTAAAAGTAACGAAATTAATTGTTTCTCACACACACTCATAATTGAAGTAAATCAGTTTCTCAGTTTAAGTAAACTGTAAATTATCTTCCTCATTAAAATTTCAATAAGTATAAAGCATAGCAATATGTTGACTTTTTGGTTACATTATCATTAATACTTCAAACATGACGTGATTAAGTTAATGTAACATAGTTATGGTAAGCTCATTTTAAAGCCGTAACATTTTCATTCGAAGAATAATATTTGAATGTTTTAAAAAAAATTGCACCATTTTTATTAAAGTTATCTACATAAATTTACTAAAGTAAAAACTGTGTTATTTTATAAAATTTACATTATGTATCTTAGGAAAGAAATTTAAACCGTTATTTCAAGATTTAAAAAATGTCCACATTTGTATTTAACCTTAAAATACAAATAGCAAATTTGCGAAGCAATATTTGTTAGAACTTATTTTAACGGGAATGTTTAACTCAAAAAGAAAAATATTTTTACTTGTAAAATTTCCAAATTTATATATTTAAAGATATTTCTTTTTAATGTTGTTATTTTAATTCTCGACTATTTTTCAACCTTGAATTAAATTTTTTTAATGTTATAATAATGTTATAATAAATTAATAACTTAATGTATAAAAATACAGTAAAACCTTGCTAAAAGAGGACAATTCGCTCCAGGATCTTACTCGTTATGCAATACACCGTCAAGTGGAACACTGTTTCCTTAATGTAAAAAATGCAATAATACCGTAAAACTCCAAATATATTAAGTATATTGTTTATAAAAAAATAATTGCTTATAGTACATTTTTATTTATTGATTTTTTTTTTTGCTCTATAAAGCAGTGATCTTCAAACTTTTTCCTCTCATGGAACCCCTAGAACTTAAAGGTGCTTTCATGGAACCCTTAGAACAAAAAAGTGTACTAATGGAACCCCATTTCGTACATATACTTCTTCATATATATCTCTAAATAATATTTAAAGTAAATCAACATGTTACAGGCACTTTATGTAAAGGCAATTAAAAAAATATTGCATTCATTATTAAAAAATTTGATTAGAATTTTTTAATATTATTTACTCATTAATAATATTAATTTGTGATTCAAGTGTCACCTATCCATGCATCATAATTAGTAACTGGGATATATGCTTGCTTTTTTTCAACCAAACTGTCGAAATCTATATCAATTGAGATTAAATGCAATCACATTACAAATTCTGAGTTTAATTTGTTTTTATACTTTGTTTTTGTAGCCATTTAGGTATAGAAATATATTTCACTTAAACGCAATATTCTAAAAGGCATTAAAATATTTACAGCTGTGTGAGAAATCTCGTGTACTTTGCATGAGAGAATTTGCAACCTAAGATTTATATAAGCTGTTCTTGATTAAATTTAGGTTTTAAGGTATCTGACTACGTTCGGAACATTGATTTTAAAAAAGCGCATAAATAGATAATTTTCATGATATTTAGTGTCACTTAGATTAGAATACATGTATAAAATTGTTTTAAGGACTCTTTGACAAAAAAAAACGATTTAAATACAATATTTCGGCAAAAAATGAACTTAGAATTTTTTTTTCCAAATGTTCTCCTTGTATGAAAAATGCTTCCATTATAATAATATTTTGCCTGTATATAGCTCAGACCTCTGTACAGAGGCTCAACTAGAATTTTTGAAATATATAGCTTAGAAGTGGGTTTATCCATATTTTACGACAGCAGAGCGGAGCAATTTTAAGAAAAAAACGATAATAATTATTTAAGTTGGTGGTAACTCTGAACATAATGTGAAATTTTCAAAATTTCTAGTTGAGCCTCTGTAGAGAGGTCTGAGCTATGTACAGGCAAAACATTATTATAATAGATGCATTTTTCACAAAAGGAGAACATTTGGAAAAAAAATTATTCGAAGTTAATTTTTTGCCAAAATATTGTATTTAAATAATTTTTTTTTGTCAAAATGTCCTTAAAACAATTTTATACATCTATTCTTATCTATGTGGCACTAAATATCATGACAATTATCCGTTTATGCGCTTTTTTTAAAATCACGGTTCCGAACGTATAGTAGGATATCTTAACATCGAATCAACGAGCTATCGCGTAGTGATTTTTTTAAAATAAAAATTACTGTAAATTCTATTGCAATTATATATAAATAACTTATTATATTTTGTAATATTTCTTTAAAATAAAACATTGGCATCCCGGGCGAGACGCTCTAAATTTACCTTGGAGTCAATGAATAATTACAAACTCTATAATTATTGTCTTAATTCCTTCTACCTTTTTCCCACCCTTCTTTTCCTTACTAAATATTACATCATAATATGTCTGAAAACAAGTTTGGGATAATGTTTGTGGAAAGAGTGCTATAAACACACCTGTTTTCGTTACTCGTTTTGCAAAACATTGCTCGTTAAGCTGGTCATTTTGGTTTTTAGTTTGCTTTTTAGGCAAAGTGCTTGCTAAGCGAGATTTTACTATGTCAAACCATGTAATTTAATGATTAAATCAGTAATTAATTTTAGACTCTTGAAAGCAAAATTTAATCTTTTTCTTAATCTTAGTGCCGAAAGTATTATCTCAGTTAACTTTTTTTTTTTTTTTGTATTTTTCCAGTTTTTCACTTATCTTCGCAACTTTTATTCCTTCTTAAGAAAGAAGTAATAATAGTTATGTAAAAAAATAATATGTACAAAAACCACAGTTGTCCCAATTCCAACCAAAATATTTTACTACTTCTTTCTTAAGAAGCAAAACATTTTGGTTGGAATTGTGGCAACGATGGTTTTTGCTCCTAATCACTTTTATGGAATCAGTTACTGTACATTGTATTATCGTTTGATTTATAATTTTTTAAAATTTTTCCAAGTGTGGAATAGTCATTCTTAAGAACCAATTAATAAAATACCTTTCTTGAAATTGTTTCAACAAAACTTTTTTACCTATTTACTTTTATGGAATCGATTACTGCAGTTATCAAATTTTCAATATTATTGATCTAATTTTCAATCGTAATTTTTATCACGCCCTCCCCCCCATATAATGACAATATTTTGAATGCTATAATAATGTACTTTTACGCTAAAGCAAAAATACGACCTCAACCCTCTGACCGGAACAACCGTCTCTCAGACGGGGACGATTTGCTTTGATGCCTGTAGATAACACTGTGGTGTGATTTTTAGTGTGGGCTGCCTTGACATATTCAGTTGGACTCTACCCAGTGAGAGGATCGCGTGGTGGTACATGATGATTTTTTTTCAACTTACGATATGTGCGAGTGCGATTTTTCTTATCTATCACCGTCTATCAGAACGGATATTTCTATAGTTTTTTCGTTTTTGGTATTATTATTTTTAATAACATTTACATGAATATAAATAAGTTTTTATCAGTTTTATAAAACTTCTCGTTTCAATTCCAGTGATGAAAATATATTGTAGTGCTTGATTCAAACCCACACATTTTATTTGAGCCATACTCAATTTCATGAGCAGTAAAGACATTTAAAACAATCCTTAAGGGCAGTGTAAGTTCTCAAAGTTTCAATATTCGCGACCCAATATTCAATCATAATTTTCATCGCGCCCCCCTTATACAATATAACAATGTACTGAATTGAATAGTACTGTACTTAGACGCTAAATCTACGATATGAATTTTATCTCTTAAGTACCACTGGTGTACATAAACGTCTCACTCAACCAAAGCGTTAATATCCCCGGACGTATTTATACGTCTTTCCCAAGTATGATCTCTTCTGTGCACTGCTATCCATAAAATTATTCCGAAGGCTTTGGAATGCAATAAAAGGACCTTGACAACAATGTTTGCGAAGGATTTATTTATTTCAGATTATTTGCTTCTTTATTCCTTTTCCCCTACCCCAATACATCACATACGCGCGCCTACGTGGAAAACGGTTGGCATTGGGGAGCAAATCACGTAACTTTTAATCGGCATTTAAGGGATTAATTATAAACCATACAAATTATCAAGACAAGTGTTAATTTTTGTATATAATTTTATGTATGACAAACCCGTGGGGGTCACTGGTAATTATTAAACTTGTACTTAACGTAGTATTGTTAAATTAATTATAAAATACATTGTGCAGCACTGATACATTTATAAGCGTAATATATCACTATAAATGTGTATTTCATTTTTTTATTATGTTAGAAGGTATTTTGTTTGTTCACTTTCACTAAATCAATATTTTTTTTAAATAATCTTTTGTCTTTGACTTTTCAATATCCTAGCGCCCCCCTCGTAGAGTTGTCACGCCCCACAGTTTGAGAAATTCTGCCTTAAGGTAATAAAATTCAAAAAACATTTACGTATCTGTCTGTCAGACGGATGCTCTACAGTGCGGCAAAAAATTGATGTTCCAGTAAATATCTTAAATTACTTTTTAGTAATAATATGCGTATTATGTTACTTTCCACTGTTTTAGAATGTATTTTGTTTTGCTTCCTTTCAGTTAATTAATATTTTTTTTAAAAAAAAATTAATCTTTTAATTTCCACTTTTCAGTAAACTCTAGCCTTCTCTAAGGAGGCGTGTCTCAAAGTTTGAGAAACACTGGAATACTGTATGTTGTATTGACGTCTGATTTCCTATTTTATTTTAATTATGTTATTTGTGCATAGTGTAACTTAATGAACATATTGTATACTTTAACCCTTAACTTCGCAATTTTTTAAATTTCTATGTGAAAAAATTATATCAACTAGTTCTCAAATAATTATAAAAGGGAAAAATATGAAGAAAAAAATTAAGCAGTTTTAAATTGAATTTCAGTCATTTTTTTTGTTTGTTGCAGAAGTGCAACATTGCGCAATAGTGCTGTAAATTACAAATTTTTTTTTATATGAGGATTTTATTATACATCATAAAATGTTAAAATTTCTTACCTGGTAATTTATTTCGTCAATAAACAAGGGGAAGCATAAAATATAATGGATTCTTTTTATAGCAAAGACTCAGTTCTTGAGGCATCAGAGATTTTTATAGCTGTTGTGATTTCTGGAAAAAATGTACTTCCATCTAGTGACAAAATTAGCATGTATTTCGGTGTAGTAATCTTTTTTTCTCTCAGATAAGTGATTTGTAGGTAATTAAAAAAATATTGAGTCTGTTAAATTAAAATAAATCATATGTTGTAGAAATGCAACAGTGCTAAGTTAAGGGTTAATATACACTACTCACTATGGCTGCGGCTGGCCTTGGCGTTCTATCACAGATAGGAGCGTCTTCAATGGTGTGATCAATGACGAACCTGGTGCACTAATGGCGATACGTATTTTTCAGATTAATCCAGGTTCTGTTTACAGCATCATGATGGTCGCATCCGTGTTCGGTGGCATCGTGGTGAACGCACATTGGTAGCGGGCATTCCTCATCGTCATACTGGCCCATCACCTGGCATTATGATATGGAGTGCTATTGGATATACCTCTCGGTCACCTCTTGTTAGCGTTGATGGAACTTTGAACAGTGCTCGTTACATTTCTGGTGTGTTACGACCCATGACTCTACCCTTTATTCGAGTCCTACGAAATCCTGCTTTTAAGCAAGATAATGCACGACCGTATGTTGCTGGTATTGTACGGACCTTCCTTGATACGGAAAATGTTCGACTGTTGCAGTGGCCTGCACGTTCTCCAGATCTTTCACTAATAGAAAATGTCTGGTCTAGGGTTGCCAAGCGACTGGCGCGTCACCATACGTCTGTCATTACAGTTGGTGAGCTGTGGTATCGTGTTACAGATGCATGGTCATCTGTACCTGTACATGCCGTCCAATCTCTGTTTGACTCAATACCCAGGCGTATAAGTGCTTTTATTATTGCCAGAGGTGCTTGTTTTTGGTACTGATTCCTCAGGATCTATGAATCCAAATTTCTTGAACATTTAATCACTTGTTACTTCCAGCATAATATACTTGTCTAATAAATATCATTTTGTTATCTGCATTACTTCCTGGTGTAGCAATTTTAATGGCCAGTAGTGTATATGCCAGACCTTGTCATTATTTCTACTGTACATATATTAAAACAAGTTATGATATCTATTTAGTCCGAACCACTAATATATTAATGATTCCCCTCATAGTTAAATTTTTTGAATATCTAGCTGGTTACGGTTTATTTCATTAATAACTGCTAATTTTTCTAAACACTAATGTGTCTAATTAGGTCCCAGTGGCTGAGTGGTAGTGTATCATGCTTTCACGCTACGGATCTAGTGTTCAAATCCTGGGCTGAGCAAGGTCAACTCAGTCTTTCATCCCTTCATTGGGTAGATAATTGAGCACCAAGCTTGCTTGTGAACTGAGCACTGGGAATTTTGCGTCAGACTGACCACTAGACCGAAACATCTACTCATGCAACCCAGAGCCTTAAGTCACGTAAATTGAAAATAGATACAGTAAGACTGGGCCAATCATGGACTGTTGCACCACCGAGTTCAGTTCACTAATGTGTCTAACTCCTTTATTGAAAACAGAAATATAGAAGTTCAAAATTATTCTAAAACATGAACCAATTCTTAGTTTATAAGTTGAAACTAATAATTTTTTAATACTTGTAGAAATCATATTTGTTTAATGTGAAGATTAAATTATGATTTGAATACTAAAACCCATTTCTTCGCATTAAATACTAAAAAAATTAAGTAAATGAGCAGGTTTTCGTTCTAGTGTACTAAGTTAAACACTCACCCTTAAAAATATCTGAAGCAAAGAATGAATAGTAAGTACATATATACACAAAATACATTAATACAATTTCTTCTATCAAAATATCATAATTTTAATAGAAGAAAACTGGAATATATAGAATCAATTTCAAAACGTTTTTTTCTCAAAAAGAAATATTTCCTTTTTAAATGTCAGTTTCATAAAATTGGGAAAACAAGGCCTTTAACCACGCATTCGTTTTATCGTTAAGAAACGTGTTTTTGCTACTGATAATGATTGAAAATATATATATATATATATAATTTAGCTTATACTTCAAATACTTATTATTCTCTAATTCGCCAAACTCTTGATTTTTAACCCCTTAACTGCAGAGGAAAAGTTGCGAAATTCACCCCCCCCCCCACACACACACACATTCACACCACCACCGTTTTTCCCACAGGCACGCGTTGTTACGCGATTTATTGGGAGTAAAGAAAAGGCGTGTTTTTCTACCTAAAAACCATTTACTTTCACTTAAAAAAAAGAAAGAAAATAAATGAAGATGGTAAAATATAATAAAATGGAAATAAAAAATTTAATCTCTAGAGTTACAATATAATAAAACAGAAAATATAACTTATCTGTTCTGTAATATATCCTGAAACATGGTGAACACATAAACCAATATCACATTCAGTGCATTCGTACAAAAAATTAAAAAGCTCCTATTGCACACGGTAAGGGAAAAAGACAGTGAATGAAGAATAGAAAAGAGAGCACTCAAAGGAGAAAAAAGAAGAAAAAAAACTGCTTATATAGCTGTGAATTTCCTCGTTCCTGGAATATACCCTTACAAATTCCTTCCCCACCCCTTCTCCGAAATAAATGAATTCTTTAGAAGCACTTTTTCAAAATCATGTTATTGTTTTCAAAAGCCATGAAAATAGTTTTAACCCTTTATCTACCGCATTATGATTTACTGCAGTTTTTTTCATGTAATATTTTCTTTTGGATCACTACATTGAAAACTAAGGGATATACATAAGCAAAATACTCAACTTTTGGAAATTTAATCCATTAGAGCTCATTAATTAAAGATATTCAACTGTAAAATTAATTATAAACACTGTTCACTTAAAATAAATAGTCTAATCCTTTTCTAAGGTGTTCATTAACATACAAAAAAATAAGAGACTCAAATTTTGACATTAACTATTTTTTCAGGACAAAAATTATAATCTTTGCAATCCGCGGAAAACACCATCAGCTGAAAACGCAATTTCTCTGCTACAAAACGATTTGCCCTCCCCTCTAAAATACTCATCATAGAACCCATGCTGCCATATATCTTGAAAGACAAGATTTCAAAGAATATTCCTGCTAAGTATCTTTAGAATATTCGTAAAAATAGTGACTCTATGTAATTTTAAAATGAGTGGTACTTATAAGTACCGTCGGTAGATAAAGGGTTAAACAAAGCAGCACAATGCAAAAAGTTATCGTTTGGAAGGACGAGTATACTCGTCCGGGCCACTAAAAGCATCGGCTCAGCAGGACGTGTATATACGCGCTTGGCACTTAAGGGTTAAAATCTACACATTTTTATTCGCCAAGTAATCGAATACTCGTCTTATGGTGTATCCAGATTTCTACAAAAATCTTCATTTTCCTCTAAACTTTTCGCGGTTCAAAATCCTTATGTTTTGTCGATGTAGATGTTTTTAGAAAGGGATCAGCTCAAGTGCTATCATTGGCCGAAGATTAAAATGACGAAATTCGATGCCAACAGTCTTTCGGTAACTTCAAAGTGGAACATTTATAAGAAACCGAATTAAATCTAGTTTAATTAGAACTAGACATGAGTGATATGTTTTTGGTACTTACGTATTATACCGTCGACCGATTTGTAAAACAGAAAATAGTCGCCAAAT
>BMAV01009902.1:0-26814 GCA_019973955.1 Trichonephila inaurata madagascariensis | reverse complement strand
TTTTTTTTCCCTTTTAGTCCTCCAAGTGTTCTCCAATCGTGCTGGGTCAAGGATCCCGGTCCTTTCTGGGTTTCGATTTCACCGTTTAACGTTTCGCCAACCCCCATCCGGCGAAGGAGGGAGGGGGTCTCTCTTATGCACTTTTCTCTGCATCAGCGCGCTCCACAAACAGAGCTTTCATTTCATAACACAAATCTCCATGAATGGTCACTTCCAGTTCGGCTTGCCATTTAAAACCACTGTTTTGAAGTTTTTTGAGAACCTGCGTCACTCTTTCTCAACTTAAGTCTAACTCATTCCCGCATTTTAGTTTTCGTTGTCTTTTGATCCTCTCTTTCTCGCACAAGTATAATGTTGCTTGAGATAACTCCATGTCTTCATCTGATCTTTCCTGAACTTCATTCAAAAATTGTTTTTTTTGCTCTTCCATTATTTTATATCTTTCTTTTTCCAGTCTCATTTCTTCTTCCAACGCCCTTCTATCATGTATACTGGCGTCAAACACTGTTCGCAGTTTCATTGTGAGATATTCGTTCTTTATTATCACTTGGCGAGGAAGATAAACCACTGGTTATTCGTTGAAATAAAAGGATTTGTTACCTTCTCAATTATTCTCCCTCATGTAAATAATTTTTTAAAAACTTACAAAATACTCAGAATATAACATTTTCTTACTCTGCATTTCCTAGTCGTCTTTTCACTAAATTAAAATTACCACGCAACACATTACTATCTCTTTTCCACGAGAGTTCTACCTCATATCTACCATTTTTAAAACGTACTCTCTGTTTAAACATGTCTAAACTAGTGTCCTCCACACTACTACAGTTCTCGTATTTGACACCAAATCAATTCCAACTCCCCAAAAGTCTTTAATGTTGTGCTTAAATCACTATTTTTAATTAACCTACAGAGAATATTACTATCCTTCAACTCACCTCCTACACTTCCGCTAGTGTTCTATCCAAACACAGTAATTTTGTAAGAGTATTTGAGAATCCCCACAATAAATTTGACCTATTCTCAGTAATTCGTAAAATATTTCCGTGCCTAATAACATACAATTTTACTAGGAATATTAAATTCATAATTTGCTAGTTTAATTTCATTTGGTATATCTAATGAAAAATGTATGTATTATTTTAGACGGAGTCAAATCAGTTTTCTATTTTACAACTCTAATAAATTTAGCTTATTTTTGAAACTTAAATCATGATTGTTTATGGTAGTCGAAAAACACCCATTTATTGTCATTGTCGATTCATTTAAACAAGATACTAACAAATTATATTTCTCATTTTTTTAAATTATAATCTGTCCACGCAATCCTTAGTAATAAAATTTGACTGACTCCCCATATCCAAAAGTTTTCTTACTTCATGCAAGGCGCCAAATCTATCTCTAAGGAAACTGTTAGATAGTTTATAAAAATTAGTTAATGTTTTTCCAATTTCCGTGCTGTGATCTCGGATTCGAATTTCGAATCCTGTTTGAATCCGATCCTTGGACGTTTAATCATCTGAAGTTAGCAACACCTTAAATGCAAATGATGACGCGCTTTAAATATACAATTATAGATGGCGAAGAGATATAGATGAGTTAGTGTTCGAGTGATACACGTATCCATTACATCTTTAACTGTTTTTAAATTGAAGTATATTTTTAAGTTTACTACAATGGATAGTAAATATTTTTGATCCAGAATAAACTACTTTGAAAACCTGATCTCTTAATTAGACCTGCCATGTCTATGAATATTCTCGTAGAGAGAACAGAAACACTGAATGCTACTCAGTAAAGCTGTTTTTGTTTTATTTTTTTAAAAACTAGTAACTACGATCGGATTTCCTCATTCTCAGTTTGGGAGAAAACGAAACAATCCGATATTTCCTGTCCCACAAACACTGTAACGTCTCTCGCGTCCTTCTTCTAACATAACTCCTAAGTTCTTTGACGGCACGATTAATGGTAAAACCTTTCAACCCAATTACCTAGTGACAAACGGATCGAATATGCAATGAGATATACTTCTAAAAGGATAGAAGCTTTGATAAGTCTGTGACAAGTTAGAGAAACTTAGTGTGAATCATTCGATCAGTATGTCCATAGCTTGAAGAAGAATAGTTCTATCAAAAATTATAAGAAAGTCTGAATCTTTCATCTAGTTACGTTGAGGTATCCTAACGATGAAGGAAGGTGACTCTAAAAAGGTAATAATTTTGTATAGGAAGTTAGATTAGTCGTTAATTTATTATACCATAAGATAAATGATCTTAGCTGGCTATCTGACTGGAAATAGGTTTATTGGTGTTAACCTCACTTTAGAAAAGTTGTTACAAAATTAAGTACATCTTAAGTTATTCTTAATAAAAGTTGTGTTAAGAATCCAAAAGTCTCACATTTGATAATCCCACATCTCTATTCCTTTGGATTATGAATAGTACCACAGGATGGCTATGTCTCAACACAACTGCATGGGGGTTGAGGATGGACCCTTCAACTCCTTGGGTGGGGACGGAAGATTTATTGTCTGCTTCTAGTGAAATGAATCATGCTGTTTCCCACAGAAACAGTTTTTCAATTTACACTTTGGAACATTGCAATTCGAAGATAAGCACTTGAAACACAGATAGTTGGCTTTTAAGAAATCCACTCTTTTACTGAGGCTGAGAGATTTTAAGTTAGAGTATGAATACAGCGCGTGGAATTCTTTTGATTTACCACAAAAACATTTCACATTTTTAATGGAACATAGATTAACACTTGAAATATTTTTTTGACACACGATGATTATAGACATCATTACTTTTATGTTTTGTAAACAAACCCAGTTCTTTAATTTTTCCTTTGGATGATATGAAAATATCACACTCACAATCAAGCTCTTGCGGCTTGAACCACATTTCGCTCTGTTTAATGCCAATATGGGAATTTAATTCTCTGTCTAATGTCTCTATTATCTTATTTGTTATAATTAATTCGCAAAGTATTTAAATATTTTTACCTCCCCTTTAAGTAATTAAAATTTGACAATTGAAGAACGAAAATATCTCTCGTGGTATTTTTAGTTTTTAAACTGATTTAAACATTCCTAGGGAGTCGGGTGAAATTCTTTTAAATCAATTGCTTGTAATTTATCATAGTCACTTAAATCCTCTTCTCGAAAATAAACCATTAAATTATTTGCTTATTTTCCTAGAATATTTAAAAGAATTTCGGGTTTTAATTTTTCAACAACTTTTTTAGTTTTTATTTAAATAAATTAAAATACTCGGGTCTTTGCGGTACAGGGATAGTTGAGGTTTTAATACTCTTAATCAAGCTTTCAATATTACACTCGATTGTGACTGATTTTCATTTTGTAAAGGTACGTTTTTACCCGATTGATTATGTAGCTTAGCTATTTCTAACTCCTCCTATAACTGTGACAGTTTGATCTTTTCAATTTCTATTCTATTTTCGTTTTCATTTCTTCTATAATTTATTTAGTATAATACACAGTCAACAAAAGTCTGATACGTTTCTTTATCATTTTTATACATCTCACTCTCTTAGATCTAAAACTTTCACATTGTCTGGAACATCTAATTTCAACATCCCAGCAATAGCCTTCAATTCGTCTTTTTAAAATATATTGATACTCATTTTCAAAAAATAAAGTTATCTCAATCACAAATTAAAGATATCTCAACCACAAATGAAACACATATAAATCACAAAATAATTATCTTAACTACAAATGAAGCACTTATAAATCGCAAAATAATTATCTCAATGACAAAATAAAGTTAACTCAGCCACAAATGAAGCACATATAAATCACAAAATAAATATCTCAACCACAAATTAAAGTTAACTCAGCCCAAAATAAAAAACATATAAATCACAAAATAATTACACCTCAAAACTCTATTAAAAAATAGATGACTAACGTCTCCAAGTGACAATGGGCTTGATTCATGAAGTCACATGATAAAAACAAACACGTGTTTTCCATTGAATTCAAAACAAACATTTAACTAATTGTACTTGTTCTATTTGTAAAACTCCGATAAAATTTCAAATTTCATATTTGGGTTAAGATGTTTAAATGTTAAGGAAAAAAATTTCTTCAAAAAGATTTTTTTTAATTAAAAAAAGTCGTATTTTATACTTATACTTTTAAATAAAATGCATTTTGTATACATATGTACTTTTTAAGAGAAAGTTTTTGCAAAGAGCAAAACTTGGCAACACCGGAGCGAGTGAACTGATTAGTTGGAAACACAAAGTAGCTTTTATCGTGTGACTATGACGTCACATGAGTTTTTGAATTTGTGACATCTCTCGCGTTCTTCTTCTAACATAACTCCTACGTTCTTTGACGGCCACGATTAATGGCAAAACTTTTCCAACCCAATACCAAAAAAAAAAACAAAGCAAAAATGTAAGATATACTTTAAAAAGGAAAAAGGGTTTAGTGAGAAAAAGGGAAATCTTAAAAAATTTTTAGCGGGGAAACAGTTGGGAACAAGTTTTGGGGCGGCCTACCAAAAGGAAAAAGGGAAACGCCCAACTTCGAAAATTTTCAAAAGGAAGAGAAATAACCTGATCCCATTTACAAAAAAGAAAGATGAGTTTTCAAAAGGAGGAGGGTTACTTTCTATGATATTAAACAAGAAAGCAGAGATTGGGCAGATAATTAACTATATTGGATGTTTTAGTTGGGATCTGACTTAAATATTCATTTAATTTTTGGGGTTATTCTCACTTAAAGAAAGTTGTTCATTAGATATAAGTAATTTGTGTTTATTCACAAAAAGTTGTATTGTAACGAATGGTAACAGAAAGAGCGCCCTCCTGGCCGTAGAACAAGTAAGCAGCCCTGGACTGTCCGCAGTGAAGGAAGGACATGCGAAAGTCAGCCCGCCTCCCTGGTGAAAATACAGCCATGCCAATGTCTAGACTCGCCAACCCTTAGTATTTGCGCGTACCAACTCTGATTCTTTATTTATGTATTTGTAAACCCGTGTGCTCACTCAGAAAGTATAAACTAATTAAAATTATTTGAGCTTAGCCGCCGGTGTTGGTTTTGAGTACATCGTTATAAAAATGGCGCCCAGCGAGTTGGCAATGAAGAGGAAGTTAATTTTTAATAGGACTGTTAGCCCCATAACGAAATTATCCTCAATATTCTTAAACCGCTAGTTCATGTTGAAATTTTAAGTGCTATTTTGAAGTTGTAGCTGCCAGCTACGAAGTTGGATTACAGTTTATTTCCCACTGTACTAGGAAAATTTTGGATTGTACTCTGTTTCATATTTGACTGCCTGTGATGCTTCTTTCAGTTTTCTCTTTGGTTTCTCTTTATTCCATTTTGACTTTTGTTGAATTTTGGGCCCAGTATTTGTATTTTATGCAAGTATATATAACCATAAATAATTCTAATAGTCTATTTTATTTGAGTAATTCTTTCTGTGTAAGAAACTCTCTTTACTTTTGTTCAATTTTTCTCCCCTGCCTGTGATTTATGACTATTAGTGTACTTGTTTGGGGAATTTTTTACCCCCACTTCTGGACCCTGAGTTTTCACCGCCTCGTTTCTTTTAAAAGCTATTCGTTTTATTACTATGGCTTCCTCTCCCGATTGTCTCTCACCCCGTGCCTGGTGAAAACAGATGTTCTTTTTTCGTTCTATTTTACTTGGAACTCAGAATACAGCACCTCACTGTTTGTTCTGTAAAAATTTATTAATCTAGATACTTTTCTTAATTTTACTGCACTCATTATTTCACTTATGATGCAAGAGTGTACTGAGATTGGACATTTCTTTCCTCGTTTAGGCACCTTTTCTTATTGAATTTAAATGTTGTTTACTGTGTTTTTATTTCTAACTATATAATAAGAAATTTGATCACATATTAGATTTTGTGAATTTAAAAGAAAGAAATTGCTACTATTTTTGCTTCTTAAAAAAAAAGTATTATAGAGAAAAGTATTTTATTCCTTCAAAAGATTCATTCATAGGTTTTTTTTCTATTTGAATCATCAGAATTTCTTTATATGTGAATTATTTTATTTTCAAAGCTTTAGATTTTGCTCTTGCAAAAGCACCTCCACAACATTTTTAAGTTGCATTTTTATTCCTCCGTGTGATTAATTTTTATGTTGTTTTGACTAAGTTCATCAGAATTTCTTTTTTACTTGAATTTTCATTTTGCTTTCTAAACTTAGATTTTGTTTCCGTAAGACATTTTATAAGATATTTTTGAATAGTATATTGTGTCTTATAAATTATCCAATTTTGTTCTTTCTAATGACTAGTTGATGCTCAATTATAAAGGGTAACTATTTTAAAATTAAATTAACTGCATTTAATTTGTGGCTGTCGGACTTTATTATTGACCCTTTTTTCTAAAGTTAAAACAATGGCGTATCTTGCTAAAGCG
The DNA here is from genome assembly GCA_019973955.1 of Trichonephila inaurata madagascariensis. Lineage (NCBI taxonomy): Eukaryota > Metazoa > Arthropoda > Arachnida > Araneae > Nephilidae > Trichonephila > Trichonephila inaurata. The sequence continues at coordinate 20,386 of BMAV01009902.1, read as the reverse complement.
CGCAAAGATGACTTAAAACACTAGCTACAGAATTAGGGCCTCGAAATAGGGAAATGATGAGAGTACTTAGACCTTAAAATTCTCCTAATCCTAACTTCGAAAGACTATGATGAACAGTTGCCAAAAAACCCTTTTAGAAACAATTATTGTCCAGGGGTTCAGGCCTAAATGCATGCAGTATGTAGTGTCGATTGCCAAACGAAACAAGAGGGACTGGTTTTAGAACTAGAACGCATGTGAAGTTACATGACTTCGCTACTTCAAATTCAACACCAGTGCTACTGCCGCAGAAAAAATAAAATGTCCAACACCTCATACTCCAGATTTGTGGAAAATTCATTATTTCCACCTATCTTTTAAAAATATTTGAAAGGCAGTGTGAGCAAAGTTAACATAGATGAAGTTTGATTATGTAACACACCAAATTATGTTACCTATCGACATTTCTCATATTATCTTGCGTGAACCCAAAGACAAATTAGAAAAATTACTGTGTACATTAAGCAAGTATCACTCACTCAACGATTCAAGTTGAGTGCTGAATCGCTTCGAATGAAGTTCAAAGCACTCATCAAAAACAACCCAACGCTTTGTGAAGGACTTCGCGTACGGAGCCAGCAGCCGTAATATTTCAGCTGATGGTTAAGCATAGCCTGTGAAGTGAAAGACTTTAACTTCCTTAAGGATTTGGTTCTTACCGATCAGCCAGTTGTAAGAGTTTTCAGCGAAGTTAAAGAACAATTTCGTGGATATCTGGGGAGATATTAAAAGCCCTCTGAGTTAGTACAAAAAATTAGGACGATTATGAAAATTGCTCGAGGTAAGACGTCGAACCATAAAGTTGTACCCAGACGTAAAGCTGAACTTTTTCCCCAAAAAATAAATAAGCAAATCGGTACAAGAACGGTGGATAAGGCAAAGGAAGAACCAAAAATCATTTAGAGGACATTCTCAAGCCGAAATCCTCTGTCCTGTTATAGATGTGGAAAGCCCGGCTACACCAAGTCAAAAATGCCCTGATTGCAAATCCTTCAAAGGGTGATCCAGCCCAGCTCAGCCCTGTTAGCAGCCCCTCCCTTCGAACAGAAATGCTGTAATTTCAAATCAGCAATAAAACGAAAGTTTCAGGGACTGCATTTGCGGATAGGTGGTGCAAGTCATTCAACGGCGGAGCAACTCTTATACCTAACCTTCCAACAAGGAGCTGCTTTTGAGAAGACGTCCATATCTCTATCCTTTGTTGATGGATCGTTACCCAGAAGGAAGTCTTTACGTACCTTTCAAAACCGTCCTACTGGAAGGCAGAAAATTTAAAACCCCTTTTATAATATTGCCTGATGCCAAAACAACTCCACCTACTTGAGTTGACTTTTCTTGAGAAGGCTGGGATAGTACTGAATTTCCGAAAGAACTGTTGACTTTTTGGTGACGATTCCCGAAAAATCGTACAATTTGACGCTCATCAGTAGTACTTGTTAATGTACGGCCTGTGGCGATAAAATACCGTCAACTACGGCGAAGATGAAGGACAAGAACTCCTTGGTTCTCAGCGTGCGGAATTGGACAGCTTACTTAAAAATCATCACTCTATCTTTCGAAGTAGGGAGAAGCTACCCATTTGTCGAACATAGCATCAACACTGAAAACAATCCACCACTCTCAGTGCCTCCCTACCGAATGAATCCCGCCAGGAAAGAGAGCTGTTGAAGAAAGAGCTAGATTCTCTGCTACAGCAAGGCATCATAGTAGAATGTGAATCTCCGTACGCCTCCCGTTGTTTTGATTCCAAACCAAACGGCAACATGCGCTCCTGCATAGACTACCGGAAGCTGAAATCTTCCAAAACCGTCAACGTAGATAGTTATCCTTGGCTCGGGATGATGACTTGCTTAACGAAGCTAAGTCAACACCTTATGTCGACTATTGACTTCAGGTTCAGGATACCACCCGGCAAAAAGTGGCGGCAGCAGAGGATCACACATAAAACTGCTTTCGATGTCTTTGGTATTTATAAGTTCACTCTGTATGCCATTTGGATTACGAAATGCACCCCTGCAACCTTCAAAGGTTATATCAAGTTCCGTTCAGATTAAACAATGTGCTAGCACTGTCATATCTAGATGATATCATAATATTTGTTCCTAACTTTATAAACATTTTTTCATTCCTAGAAGCTGTGCTTTTAAACGTCTTTCATTGTTTCAAATTCAAATGCAAATAGAGAGAAGTGCAAATCTCTGTTTAAGTTGTAAAGGTGAAAAATACTAGGACATTGTTACTAAGCAGCGTGCATCTCTAGTTGGATCCATTAAAAGACCGCTGCTACAGATATATTCCCAAACCTCTATTAAACAAGTGCAAAGCTTTTGTACAAACCTTCTGTTCTGTATCGGCGATGTATTAGATCCCCAAACTTCTCTGCCTCAAAACCAAATGACCTTAACTAAGAAAAATGCAATGTGGAAGTGGGGCCTGGAACAGCAGCAGCTTGGAGATCTGTCAAAATCCAGTAGCGCCTCCCTCTCCGTCCTTAAGCCAGCTGACGGTACCAGTTGCCGTTTGCCATCCGAAACAGATGCCAGAAGTGTGGCCCTCGGAGCAGTTTTTTACCCGTTGAGAAAAGATGAGGAACACCCAATAGAATATTACGTAAGCCGACTACTTTCGTCCTCTGAGCGAAACAAGCTCCTACCACAGAAAGAGGAAGCCTCGCAGTTGTGTGCTTTGAAAAATTTAGAGAGGTTTACGTTGAAGACAAACTACATAGACTCTCCTCTGACCACCAGCCTTAAATGGTTATCTTGAAATTCCAAATGGAAATATCTCTATGGTAAGATGGGCACTAATAGATCCAATCTTATAATCTGAACAATCGATTTACCCCGGAAGATCGAACTTATTGCGGACCCTATTGTTCAGACCCACAGCGCAGAGCAAGCGCAGACCGATATTCTTGCTGTTTTCGTCGATTTTCCCCACACGCTCACCCAAAGAAGTTCGCCAAGAACACCAAAGAAGGATGACGAGTTGAAGAAAAATAATTGAATGCTTTGAAACAATGAGAAGGGTGCAAATTCTCTTGCCAACTGGTTAGAAAGAGTGATGTACCTCATGAATCATGAATCTTATTCCATACTCACCTATTTCCTGAAAGTGAAGATGCCCAATTAGTTGTGCCAATTCACTAAAAGACAAGACATTTTGAAAATTCACCATGATGCCCCCGAACGCAGGTCATTATGGATGATGGAACGTGCTTGAAAGAATCTCCAAACGGTATTATTGGACAGGTATGTTCTCCATCACTGATATGTAAAGAATTGCACAGAATGCAATCGCTACAAACCATCCAAACTGTAAAAAGCCTGGACTCCTTACACCCCGTGTATTTCAAACGTTTTACATCACCTACTGATCTCTTTGGACCTTTGCCCGGAAAGTCCATCCGAAAGAAGTGGATATTTATTAAGTTGAGGACTGTTGCACAAGATGGGTTTGAGCTTTTGCTCTCCTAAGCCACTGCTAGAGAATGTGCTACAACTCTAATTTGAAGAAGTTTTATTACGATATGGCTTACCCAGAAGATTACAATTTTAGTACCCCATGGTTTCTAGTTTGTGGTGCTGTCATGCAACAACTTTTGTTTCATAATGAACATAGATCAAGACATTATTCCTGCTTATCATCCTCAAGCAAAATCCTGTTGAAAGAAAAACCGTGACCTAAAACCACAAGAATTAAGCAGTTATCTTAGGTTCAAAAATCGACAATGATGAAACGGGAAGATAAGTTGCTGCCCATCCGTTTTGCTCTGAACAGTGCCAAGTGTGATACCACTGTAAAACTTCTGCCGCTTATCTGCAGTTTGACGAGAGATGAGAATCCATAGATACGTAAAACGCAATCTACTCCCTCGGTTTAATACAGATAGCCAGTGCCTCTTGTCCCAGAGATTAACATCTCTATATTTGAAAAAGACAAAAGAATCTCTTTCTGAAGTCCGTAAAAGAATTGTTATAAACAAGATCAAAGGGAAAGACCCTTCTTATGATAAAAGACCGTCCTTAATCCCTTGTATCATCCAGGTGATAAAGTCTGGGTAACCCTTCATCCCCTGTGCAATGCTGCCCACAAGAAGACATCAAATTCATGCCCAAAAGAGATGGGCCTTATATTATTGTGACTCAACGCTCCGACGACTTACGAAGTGGCAAATCCAAAACAATCAACTTGAGGTTCCTGACCTTACCATTCATCTGCTCTTTCGTCCATGCATGACGGGCGAAGCACTCCAGTGATGCCCTCTCTCAGAAAAGAGGAAGACCCAGAAAAGAATCCTGTTGGTTCCTCATCGAGACGATACCCGGTGGAACCAGAGGGGAGTGTAAATTTGAATGGTAATAGAGCGCCCTCCTGGCTGTGCTAACAAGTATGAGTTCTGACCGTTACCTCGGTGAAGGGAAGGACATGCGAAAGTCAGCCTGCCTCCTCGGTGAAGAAAGCATGCCAATGTTCAGACTCTGCCAACCCCTTAGTATTTCGTATAAATGTTAACTGGATTTTATTTTTATGTATTTCTGTAACTGTGTGCTCAATTAGAAAGTATAACCAATTAAAATTATTTGAGCTAGCCGCCGGTGTTATTTTTGAGCACACGTTATATAGTATTAAGAATTACGTTTGCCCTAACCCTTAGATAAATCCCACACCTCTAGCTTAAGCGGATCTAACACGCTCGGTGAAGCGCTATCGCAGGATGGCTATGTCACAATGGGCTCCCAAACAATCTTTTAATTTGGGTTAGGTAATGCAGGTGGAGGATTTAGTATATTACCTGAAATGTATTTTTCCGGGTCTGAGTAGAACGTAGCGGAGTTTTTGGAAGCAATAGGATAATCAAATACAGTTACTTTGAAATCCCAAGTAATCTGGGTCATGTGCTTATTTGAAAAGTCATCTCAGGGGAACGTGGCCTTCCAAGATTTCTGCACTCAATGGATCGGTCCTAGTGCAAGATACAGCCACGGATTTCGCGCAGCTCAAGGGCTGAATTGGCAAGCTTTTCCGCAATCAAAAATAAGGAATTGGAGGCTGGGTTTTTTCGCGTCACAAAAGGGGAAGAAATCAGGAACCAACAGACTTTGTTTACGATTTATTAAAAATTCAGAAGAATTTAGAGCTAGGGATTTCGCAGGCGGAATTGGTTGATCACATTCGTGTTAGACTCGAACCACAAATCCAGGACAACGTGGAAGTTCGCAATCCGCAGAACACCGTACAATTTTTGGAAATATTGGCTAAATTCGAAGAGAGGTATTCTTACAAATTAAAAAGGGGTTCACAGAATAGTGATAATGTAGAAAGACGAGGTCAAAACGCGCATAGGATGCCTAATTTGATGCTAATCGCAGAAACGGGAGAAATTTGAGGTTGGGCGTAGCCCAAAAATAATGGCAGAAATGATTTTATGAGAATAGCCGTCAAAGTAATAGGGGGGTTCGAGAGGAATAGATTTCAGAATGGTGATCAGAGATTCAACGAAAGGGGTTACCAATTTCGAAATGATCGAAATGATAATTTTAATAGAGGGGACCGTAGAAATAGGGGTTCGAGTGAAAATTTCAGTCGAGGCGATAGGATGCAAAGGGGACGATTGAATGTTGCGAAAGTTAAAGAAGTTCATCCTCAAAAGGAATCGGCAGGGGATAACCAAGCTTTTTTCCAATATGTATATTACCCGTAGAGCTTCCCCCAAAGTTCCTATTTTATTAAATAACACATTTTTGAAAGCGCCATGGGACACCAGAGCAGATAAATCATTTATATCAGAAGAAGTATATAAAAATATTTTTTTATAAGCAAATTAAAAAAACGCGAGCTCAGGTACTACAGCACAGGGGGGGAAATGCCAAAATATAGGAATTGTAGAATGAACATTCGCATCAGGCAATCGAAAAACCTTTGGGTTTTTTCATGTGTTGACGGATTTGGAATACCCATGTATTCTAGGTGTTGATTTTATAAGTGGATCAGGATCGTTTTAGGGTTTTGATCGAAAATCGTTGAAAATTCCCCATTCTCAAATAAATAGGGTGGTTGAATCAATTGAAGAGGAAAAGGTTGAAATAGATTTTTTCAAGACAAAATTGAGGAGGCAGAAAAAAAAAAACTACAAAATTTGTTTAGTAGTTTTAAGGGATTATTCTCAGACAAACCAGGTCTTACTCATGTTTTATACCATGAAATTGACACGGAGATAACCAATAGTAGTTTCCCGGCCATATAGATACGACCGGCAGAAACAAGCAAATTGATTTTCACATACAAAAAATGTTACAAGAGGAAACGATTGTTCCAATTTAATCCCCGTACGCGTCACCAGTTGTGTTATGCAAGAAAAATAATGGGTTACCACCTGATAATCCAGAAGCATATAGATTTGCAGAAGACTATAGAAAACTAAATTCAATCACAAAGTATCCACGATAACCTTTACCGTTAACAGATGATTTAATAACGAACATCCCCTATACAACAATAATGTCATCTCTTGATCTAAGAAGTGGGTACTTTCAAATGGCAGTAAACCCCAGTGATATTGTCAAGACAGCATTCGTAGCAAAAAGTGGCACTTATGCTTTCAAGTGGATGCCATTCGGTTTATCAGGGGCAGCTCCCAATTTTCAAAAGGCAATTAACTTAATCCTAAAACCAGTGATAGGGAAATTTGTGAGTGTGTATATGGATGACGTTATAATAACGTCTCCATCATTCACTCACCATATTGAACATTTAAGGGAAGTTTTTTCGTTGTTGCAAGATGCAGGAGATTGACATTAAATAAAAAAAGTAAATTTTGGATGAATTGAAGTATTTAGGATCAAATTTTTAGTAAAAGGAATCAAAACAGATGAGACAAAGGTTCGAGCCATACTAGAGATGAAACCACCCCGTAACTCAAAAGAGGTGTCCAAGTTTTTGGGTATGTCCCAGTGGTACGCGAAATTTATTAAAAATAATGCGGATCTTTGTGAGCCACTTTATAATCTTAAACGAAAATTAAAAAAATTCGTCTGGTCCAATGAGGCGCAAAAGGCATTCGAAGAGGTCAAGGCGGCTGTAACAAAGGCGCCAGTTTTAAAATTACCAAACTTTCAAAAGCCATTCGAGTTATTTACAGATGCCAGTTCAATCGGTTTGGGAAAAGGGCTTAATCAAGAAAACAGACCCATTATATTTGCTTCACGTACGCTGAACAACGAGAGGAATTATACGGTAACCGAAAAAAATGTCTAAACAGTAGTATGGGCGTTGAAAAAAATTCCGAACATATTTAGGAACGATGCCAATAAAGTAATTACAGATCATGCTGCCATAACACGCCTAACGCATGGCAAAAATTTTCGAGTAGGATGATCAGATGGGCACTCAAATTGCGGGAAATTTTAATATAGAATGGGAACATAGCCCGGAACTCAAAATGCAGTGGCAGATATCTATCAAGGAACCCCGTGGAAAGTATATAGGAGAAAAGTTAATTGTGCAAAATCAGGGGTTTAGTACTATTCCGGGGGAAAAGTTAATAACAGAACAAAAGAGACCCAGAATTTGGTCATATCTATAGATATTTAGAAAAAACCCGGGAAGATAACTCTGTTAATGCAACGATATGTGAGATTGGCCCCCGACTTCCGTCTAATTGAATGTTTGTTATTTTATGCGAAACCGCAACGCTTGGTGAAATGCGTGATACATTCCAAAATTTTTAAAGGGAATGAAATAATGAGAGAATATCACTACAAGCCAATTGCAGGACATTTGGGTAGATTTAAAACTTATCAAAAAATTGGGACGTTTTTTTTTCCCCCGTATATGGAGAATTCATTGATCAAAAAATTTCTCGCCATAGTCCCAAGTTAAAACTATAAAAACGCGTTACCAGCTGGTCGATTAAATCCGATTATATTTATCCAAATGAGATAGTGACGTTAGATTTGTTAGGCCCACCCTATATCAAAAGAAAAGACGTAATCGCTATATTTTGTAATAACCGACCATTTCAGCAAATGGGTGAAATTATACCCTTAAAAAGCCCCGTCTCGTATAATGCGATATTTTTTTGATAATTTTATATCGCGTTTTGAGCTCCAAAAAAAATTAAAAGGGATAACCCCCAAATTTATATCCAAAATTTTTTGAAATTTAAGTGAAAGATTAGGATAAGGCATGTGAAGACTTTGCATATGGCCAAAAGCCCCGGACTGAAAGATTAATCGAGATATAGTAAAATGATTGCAAATTATGAATGATCAACAGATACTTGGGACTTTTACGTGAGTTTGTTTTCGCATTCTACGGCGGTGAATGAAACAAGGGGGAAAATCCCCTGCGGAATTATTTTGGGTCGAAAATTGATTACCCCATTTAAAAAAATTAGTAAATTTTTTTGAGGGATCGGAATTAAAAAGTTAAAAACATAAAAAAAAATATTTAAAGGAAGCTAGACTGGAGAAAACAACAAAAAAGGTAAAGATATTATAATAGACGAAGACGAGATATACAAATTAAGGTAAATGATTGGGTCTTATTAGGAACCCCTTTAAGTTCAGCATTTAATAAAATTTTCCCAAATTTAAAAAAAAAATGAAGGCCCCTATAATATTAGAAGTAAGAAAAAACAAAATATTGTAATATGGAAGTCAAAAAAAGATTAACGGTTTAACGTTGATCAAAAAGAATATATCGTCATAAAAGTGACGACGTCGAGTTGGGGAACAGGTAGCCCAGATAGTATCAGATCACGTCGGGAAACGATCTTCGAAAAATGTACATCAAAGATTAAAGACACACTAGGGGAAAGAAAACAGGTAAAACGTGAGTTAGAGTCAAAAGAGATAATTCCAATAAAAACAATATAAAACAAGATAGGACCGATAAGCGCGATCACTGGTAAATCGCCCCCCATTCATTTTCAAACAAAAAAAAAAAGAAAAAAATCGCTAAGGGAATAAAAGGTCTTGGGCGGGGGCAATGGACCAAAAGAAAAATAACAAAGAAAGGGGAAAATAATATTAACAAAAAGCCATTTCATCCAGACTATTTATTAAAAAGGAAAAAAAAACAAGAAAAACAAATTCAAGATGGGCCAAAATACAACCCGAGGCCCCGCCTAGAAAGGATCAAAGACCCAGGGCCCAAAGGGAAAAAAGACAAACAAAAAAGCGACAAGGGGGAATGAAACCCCACAAATAAAAATTTGCGCCGGTAAAAGGAAAAAAACGGAGCCTTCCCTTTCTTGGGGGGAACAAAAAAAGGTTGAAGGGGTTTTTTTTTTTGAAGCTTTAAGGGGTCGGAAAAAAATTTTAAAAAACTCATTTTTTGGGGGCAAATAATTTTTTTTTAAATTTAGATTTTTTAATTTTAAAAACAAAATTTTTCCCTTTGGCAAATTAGGGAAAAACCCTAAAAAAACCTATTTTTTTAAAAAATCGTTAAATGGGGGCCCCCCTTTTTAAAACGAAAAAAATAAACAAAGTTTTTTTTTTGCTAAAATTGAGCGTCTGGTATAAATCAAAAAATTTATCTTTTTTTGTAAAGAACCATTTTTTCCTAGCCCAAAAGCCTCACTGTATTTTTTTAAAGGTCAAATCAATGTTTGTTTACACTTTCAAAACTGGTTGTTATTTTTTAATTCGCCAGTATTCAAAAAAAAGCTTAAACTTTTAAAAATTTGTTTTAAAAAATCGAGTTTACCATTCCTAGGCACAACAAAAATATTTAAGAAACAAAAAGAGTTTTTTAAAAAAGGAAGACAAAAAAGAATATGGGGTAGAAACTTTCTAGTTCCAAAGAACTTCTGAGGGAAAAGAATTTTGCTGATGGTGCAAAAACCTTGTACTAATGAAACGAACCATCGCCAGTGAGAGAAAAATTCTAAATATGGAATTTTATATTCGGATGAAGCTTTTTTTGGCAGAAATGTTTTGTGACATTAACCTTTATTTGTGTTTTTTTAAGTGTGAAATGTTTAAAATTTTGAAAAAAAAAGGACTGTTTCCCTCAATGAAAGTAACTGTGTGGTGTGAAGTTTCACTTAAAATGTCCTTCTTCAAATATAATTACACTTTTTAAATTCAAAGAAATGTGATAGTTCCGAGAACTATGAACTCAATACCGGTTTGTGTATGCTGCGATGCATGGGTTTTAAAGGGCGCTGAGTCTGCTAGGATTTTTTCGGTATCATGAATCTTCCCCACCACCCACAAAATTCTCAAGGGGTCAACAAAATTTTACTGCAGGCAACAAGAGAAACCTGAAGACAGTATGGCAGAAGCTGTTCGTGAAGCAGGTTGATGAAAAAAGATGGGGAAAAAGGGCATTGCTGTTGCTGTTGATGGTAAGCTGGCAGAAGGAGGTTTTCTTCGAAGAATGGCGGTGACAGTCACAAATGTTGATACCGGGAAAGTTATTGACGTTGAAGTTCTTTTTAAAAACATTGTATTTGTCCGAACAAAATTAAGCACCTTCAAAATTGTAAGAGAAATTTTTGAAGGCTATACGGTAAGATGGAAGTATGGAGCTCTATCCATTTTCAGCGTCCCAGTCTCTATAATGTTCGCTATAAATATTTAGGAGATGGGGACTCTAAGGCTTTTACTTCTATTGTCGAGAACAATGTATATGGTGACCATTGCTCTGTCGAGAAGTTAGAATGCATAGGTCAGTATGAAAAAAATGGGACACGTTTCGACGCTTGAAGACTAAGATGAGAGGCCAAAAACTTTCTGACGGAAAACCTTATGCGGAAAAAAAAGATTGACAGAGGCAGAAATCGACCGTCCGGCAATATTATGTTCTAGCCATCCGCAGAAATTTGTCTAGCGTGAAGGACATGCAACAAGCCCTAGGGCAATATTTTACAAAGCTATCGACCGATGAAAAAACCTCAGCATGGATTTTGCCCCTCTGATACAAATACATGGTGCAAATTTGGTGCAGAATTGTTTGGGGGAGACTTATCATCAAAAAAAAATAGTTTACCTGTTGATGTTGGGGGAGGCCAGGGCCCCCTTGTTTTTAGATTTAGCTAACCAGAATTGCAAAAAGGGGTTTTTTACATGGAGGAAAGAAAAAACCCCCAACAAAGTGTTGCGACATAGCCATCCTGTGATGCCCAAATGTCGTCCCCGGTTTCCCCGGTAAGCTAGAGGTGGGGGATTATCAAAATGATGAGACATAAAAATTTTTAAAATACAACTTTTTATTAAGAATAATTTTATATTACTTAAATTTAATTTGAAAAATTTTAAATTAAAGTGGGGTCGCCCAAATTAAATAAAACGTATTCAAGTTCAGATCACGAAACTAGACCCTTTTTTATCTCCCCATCACAAATTTCCTATTCATTTTAATTATTTTATATCTAAAAATCCCTTTTTTAAAGTTCCCCCTTTTTACCTGTAATGGTTCTATAAACTTTTAAAACAAAGGGTTCCCAAAACTTCTTATTTTTAGGCTTCTATTTTTTCCAAAACTATGGGACTGCGGGACTTTGATCTGCAAGTTTTAATAAGTTTTGTCACCCCTTCGATCAAAAATAATTAAACTACAAATCTTAAGTTTTTGCCGCGTTATTTTCTGGGTTTCCCACGCTATATTTTTATCAAAAGTTTCTACCCTTTTTTAAAAGTATATCTCATTTACATATTATGATCGTTTATTTTCTTGGTATTTTTTGGGAAAAAAGTTTTCCATTAATCGGGGGCCGCCAAAGAAATGGGAGTTATGTTAACAGAAAGAGGGAGATTTCAAAACCCCCCTCCAAGAAAAAAAAGGGATTTATTTTTAAGGTTCTCAATGCCCCAATAAATTACGTTTTCAAATCTTTTATTTTTTAAATTTTTTCGCTTTCTGAGTTTTTTTTAAATTTTTTAATCTTAAATCCTCTTTTTAATTTTTTAAAATTTTTAAATTCATCTTGCCCTTTAAACTTGAAATTTTTAATTTTTAAATTTTAATTTTTTATAATTTCCCCAAAAATTTTTATCTTGATTTTTTAATTTTAACCTCATCTTAGAAAATTTTTAATATTCTTTTTTTTTAAAAACTCGTGACAATAAATTTTACTCCAAAAACCCGGGCCAACATTAAAAATTACTGTTTAATTTATGCCCACTCTCACTTTTTACATTCAGTTATTTAAAATATTTATACACTTAAATTTTTCAAAATAAATATTCTGGGTCCCAGACCCAATCTAACCCCGCATATGGAGCGGGAACTGTCACCCCCCTTTTGTTGAAGCTATAATTCGTATACTTTTCAAGATTTTCGGGGTAAATTCCCCGAAATAAAAAACTTTTTTGAGTCTCTTTTTCCATAATATTAATAAATTTTTCACAATTATATATTTTTTTTATATATCACAATAAATTTTCATCTCCACCCCCACATCTGGTTTCAAAAAAACTCCCAAAGGGACCCGCGCAGCCCCGTTATTATTATTGTTAGTGCCCTGCCCGCCGCTTTTCCCCCTTGAACCAGATGCCCATAATACGTAACAATACAACAAATATATATATAACATATTATAAAATTTACAAACTTTTTTTCAATAAACTATTATAACAAATCCAAAGGTTTTCCTCTCACGAAGTCAAAAACATCGAAGCAAACAAATGTGTGATTACAAATTTTTTCCCAAAAAAAATTTTAAAAAAGTCTTTTCCCAAAAATTTAAAAATGAACACTCATTGTAGTGTTTGACTTGGTTTATTACTTTTAAGCACCGCCCAATTTTTTTTGCAAAAAAATTTTCCGACCACTTGTTGGAAGACTAAAAAAATGAAACAATAAAACCCCGATTTTTATATTTTTTTCTCCCACTTTCCCCAGGGTTCAACCCGATGAGGTGTCATTTTCTTCCTCGGTTGTACTGGAATTTTTTTGTTGTAAGGTTTGAAAATCTCCTTGTGGGCCCCTTTTCCCCTTGACTTCCCAACTGTGTCCTTTTGGTCTGGGTTTTTGTTCTCCGTCGTGGCCCCTTAGACTGTATCTTGTTTCATCTGAAACCCCCAGTGAACTCCCTTTTTTTCCCTTTTTCCCCGTTTCTAAAATAGTAGGGGTTTTACATTTGTCTTTATTATTATTATTTTTTTTTTCCCTTTCCCTTTGTGGCCCAAATTTCCCCCCGACACACCCTTGGATCTTTTAATCCCCTGGTTATATTTTAAAAAAACCTTTTGTTTTTATTTTCATTCCCAACTGAACAGGAAAAGTGATTTTGACCAGTGATTTTTTTTTATGGGTCCCTCTCGTATTTTATTTTGGGTTTTTTGATTGGTTACCAAACCCCTTTTTTGCCTCTAACCTACGTTTCCCCGGCAGATTTTTCTTTTCCCCATTTTGGGACTCTTTAAACCTTGATGTTTTTTTCCGGGAAGTCCCAGTTTCCCTGATTTGGGATCTTATACTATTTTGGGAAAAATTTTTAATTCGACCTCGTCACATTTTCCTATGACGATATATTCTTATTTAATCTACGTTAACTGTTAATCTTTTTTTCCCCCTTTTTAAAATTACAATATTATTTAAAAATTTTTAAATTCTAAGACCTATAAGGTCCTCAAATTTTTTTTTTAAATTTAGCGCATACTTTGTTGGGTGCCGAACTTGGGGTGTGTTTCCAATAAGACCCAATCATTTTCCTTTTTTTTTATGTCTTTTACGTCTATTATAATATTTTTCCCCCTCTTTTCCCGTTTTAAATTTTTAAAATTTAGCTAGTTTCAAAAACTTTTCTGTATATCTTGAATTTTTAATTTTGGGAAATTTTCCCATATCATAACTGTTTTTTAAATGGTGTAATCAATTTTCGGGCCAAAAAAAATTTAGCCGGTGTTTTTCCCGTTGTTTCATTCACCCCCCTGACGAATAGCGTAACAAAAATCACGAAGAATTGATCCCAAGATCCGGGTTGGGTCATTAACATAATTTGCAAATCATTTTTCACCAACCCCCGAAATTTTTTCAGTCGATTTTTTCTTGTGGTCGATATGCAACAGTTCAAGCCTTTCCAATCTTTTAATTTTAAATGCCCCCGGATATAAAACCAACCCTTATCACTTAAATTTTTTTACCCATAACGCGATATAAAAAATTTTAAAAAAAATCCGCTATTATACGAGATGAGGCCCTTTTTTAAGGGGATAATTTCGCCCCTTTGCCGAAATGATCGGTTATTACTAAAAAAATAGCGGGGTTACGCCCTTTCTCATATAGGGTACGGGCCTAATAAATCTAACGGGCACCAAACCTTTTTCGGATAATTCATTTTAATTGATTTAACCGACCAGTTGGTAACGCGTTTTATAAATTATTAACTTTTTTGGGACAAAGGCATGTAGAGACATATTATCAATAAATTTTTCTCATGTACGGGGAAAAAACCAAAAGTCCCGAATTTTAAGGGTACGTTTTAAAAGCCTAAGTGTCCAGCGATTGGCTTGTCGCTTTAAATTTTCCCCATTATTTTATTCCTTAAAGAAATTTTTTAAAAGTATACAACGCATTTCACCTAAGACGTTCGTGTGTTTTTTGCATAAAATAATAACCCTTTAATTTAAAAGGAAATCGTGGGGGCCAATTTTCGCATATCGTTTCATTAACCGAGTTATTTTTCCCGGGGTTTTTTAAATATCTATAATATGACCCAATTCTGGGTCATTTTTTTGTTCATTTATTAATTGTTCCCCCCGGAAGTGGGACCAAATCCTTTATTATGGCCCAATTTAATTTTATCAAATTTAAAATTATTCCCTGCTTTTTTTTAAAACCCTAGCCAAAATTTTTTAACTTCATTTCTACCCAAATGAAATTCCCTTTATTTACCTTTTTTTATTTCAACCAAAATGAATTTTGGGTTTTAACGATTTCTGATCAAAATTAATACGATTTTTTACCAACTTATGAAATCGATACCCGGGAAAACATGGGTATTCTAAATCTTCAGCACATGAAATGACCAATTTTTTTTCGAATTGTCCCCCCGGGGTGTGAATTTTTTAAATTTAAGATCCCCATGTTTTGATTTCCCCAAACCCGTTGTTATTACCTTTTCGCGATTTTTAATTTGCTTATAGAAAAAAAATTTTCTTTTACCTTTTTCCGGGGTATAAATGATTTATCTTTCCCGGTGTCCCAAAAAGCGCTTTCAAAAATTTTGTTATTTTAAAAAAATAGGAAAAGGGGGGAAATTCTTTCGGGTGATAACATATCGGAGAAAGTTAATTGTTTTCTTTGTCGACACCTCTTTAGGTTGATCATTAAACCCCCACAATATTTAATGTCCCCTTTATGTCCTTTTCCGCCCTTTGATTTGAAATTTTCACCGAACCCCTTTTTTTCTACGGTCCCCCTATTTAAAATCATTTTTGCCCCATTTCGACCCCGAGTAAGCCCCGTTTTTGAATCTCGGGTCTTTTTATGAAAAACCTTTTTCCCCCCCTGAACCCCTATTATTTTGACGGCTATTCTCGTAAGACTCATTTCTACCGTTATTTGGGTTACGCCCTTTTTTCAGAATTCCCCCCGTTTCTACCCCATTAGTTTTAAAAAATTTGGCATCCTATGCCTTTTGACCTCGTCTTTTTATATTCCCCGAAAACCCCCCGTAATTTTAAAAAAATATTTTTTCGAATTTAGCCAAGACTTCTAAAAGTTGTATCGTGTTTTGTGGGGTTTCGACTCCAAGTAGTCCTTGGGTTGTGGTTCGAGTCGAACTTATGGGTCCAATTTGGTTTCCCTTTGACATTCCTAATTCTAAAAATTCTCTATTTTAGTAATCTATACACAAAATCAGTAGCATCCCGATTTTTCCCCCGCTGGGATGCATAAAACTCCGACTGTGTTCTTTTTTTATTTTGGGCCCGGGGAAAAAACCTTCGCTAATTGTTTTGAGCTGCGCAAAATCCGGGGGCTGTTTTTCACCCAAAAAAACCAAATAACGAATACCAATCTTGAGCCCCCTTCCCCCAGATGGGCTTTTTTTAAATAAACACATGACAGATTTAATTTTGGGGTTTCAAGTAACTGTATGGGTTTTTATTTTATCACCTATAAACTCTGCCCAAAAACCCCCCGGGCCCCGAAAAGTGGGTACTTTTAGGTAGAACCGTACTTCCACCTAATTACCCCAACCCAGAATTAAATATGTTTGGGGCCCTTGGGACATAGCCATCCCGGATGACCATGTCGTGCCGGTTCCTCGTAAGCTGGGGGGTGTGGGGAAACAAAAAAGATGAGACATAATAATTTTTAAAACAACTTTTATTAAGAATAACTTTATATTACTTAAATTTAAAATTTGAAATTTTAATTTAAAGGGGAGAGTCAAGCCCAAATTAAATCACGGGATTCCAACAGATCACGCAAATTTGATCCTTTTTCTCAAAAATCATTAATAATCCTATTCATCTAATTACTTATATCTAATATTACCTTTTTCAGTTCCCCCCTTTCTTTACCTAGATAATGGTATCATAAACTTTATAAAACGAAGGTTCCAACTTTTATTTTAGGGTTCTTTTTCCAAAAATTCGGGCTGCTGACTCTATCTGCAAGATTTCACACGCTTTTTCACGCTATCGATCAGAAAATTCCAAAATACTATTTCCAAGCTTGCCGGTTATATCTAGGGTTGACGCTATATCTTATCAAAGCTTCTTTCCTTTTATAGTATATCTCATTTACATATTAGATCGTTTACCCTTGGATTGGGTTGGAAAAATTTTGCCATTAATCGGGGCCCTCAAAGAACATAGGGGTTATGAAAAGAAAGACGCGGGGGACGTCACAGGTAAATAGTAATATGGTCCGTGTACCGAAGAAAACATTTGTACAAAAAAGTTCATCATTGGGGAAAAGTGAGTTTCTTTAAATGGGAAATGTTTAAAACTACAAATATTGGGGGAACTATGCATTGGCCGGTGACTACACGATACAGGCAATGGAGCGCCCGACAAACTGAGGCTGTTTGAAAAATACTTTGTTTTCAGAAAGCAAAAAGGGAAATTAGGAAAGAAAAAAAAACTTAAAAAAGGAAGAGAGAAGATGATGAGTTTAAAAAAAAGCTGATAGTTTAGATTATGGGAGAGGAATGTTTTTTAATAAAAGGTAATTATACATTAAAATCAATTTTTCTCAAAATGTCAATTTTAATGTTCGATGTTCCTTTTCTTAGAAACTGTTGTTCAAAGATATGTAAATTTTTTATGATATGTTTATAATGATGGCTAATATATACTGAAATGAGCTTTTTGTAAAAAACTCAAAAATTTATTTTTTACAAATTTTTTTATGTGAAAAATGGGTTAACTTAAACTATGTTTGATAAAAATTTTTATAAATTATGAAAAAATTCAAAATTAGCTAAAAGCTGATTTGAGTATAATGAGAAATGTGTATTTTAATTGTATGAAAAATTTCAAGCATGTACATATAACAGATTTTGAGAAAATGTACCTCGAAAACAGCCAATTTAACATTGTCGGTATAGAGGTTTCCGACTACCCTTAAAAGTTATAATCGAAGCAAAAGTTGACACTACAATGAGTGTATATTTATTTTTGAACTTTTGACTTGTAAAAATTTTTTTTCTCTTTTGGAGAAAACAATTGTAATTGCACATTTGTTTGTTTCTGATGTATGACTTCGTGAGATGCGACAATTCCTTTTGGGTTATTTGTTTTAATGGTTTATTGAAAAGTTTTTGTAATTGTATAATATGTATGTTATTATATATTTGATTGTTCCGATTATGATGCATCTGGTTCAGGGAAACGCGGCGAGTCGGGGCATAACAAATTTAACGAGTTTCCCACTATTGGGAGTTTTGTGGAACCAGAGGGGGAGGAAATGAAAGTTTATTGTAATTTACAAATGATATATAATGAAAAAAATTGGAAACTTATTGGTATTATGTAAACATACATTTGACAAAGAACTTAGAGATTTTTTTTTTGGGTGACAGCCCCTAAAAAGTAGTGTCAATACGATATTTCCCAACACGGAGCAGTGGAGACAAAAACCCGCTCCCTATGATTGTCCGATGCAGAGTTTTTCCCAACCCGGGAAAAAATTATAGAAGGGGCCTGTGTACAATATTTAAGTTACTTTAAGAGTATATAAAAAAAAAACCATTTAAACAACAATTATTAATGTTCCTAGTTAATGGAATAAAATTTATTTATCTGTCAGAGTTTAAATTTAAAATTGTTGAATATTAAATTTAATTTACGATGAATAATGAAAATTAAAGTCAAGATAAATTTTGGGAAATTATAGAAGAAAAGGGGGATTAAAGGGTTTAAAAAATTTAAAAAAACTTAAAAAAGAAGAGATTCAGAAAAAAAAAATTTAGGCACGTAATTTATTAAGTTAGGCACGTAATTTATTGAGTCACAAATTGATTGACTAGAATCACGTGGCTTTCACTATCATGTGACTATGACGTCACATGAATTAACCTCATATCAAGCGAAGCTCTGCAACACACAATGCTACAGCTTTTGTTTTCATTTGTGCTTCACAATTTAAAATTCTGTATTTTCGATCCCTGCCATTTCAGGCTTTGACGGACAATTAACATATCTTACACGAAAAATTGCATCACAAATTAAATGGCAGGAACCTCTAGTAAAAGACGCTCTCTGTTTAAAATTAAACCAAACTCTAGAAACATTAGCACCCCCCGCGACAAATATTCACTTGTTATTGTGGGCACCAAAAATTTATTTGTTCAACACGAACATACTGTTTCGATTTTTTTTGAAAATGCTAGAACAAAATTTGGGAGATAGCGTCACAAGAGGATCGGACAACAAAAATTTTCGATTAAATTATTGATGTACTATCAAATGCGATCCTTAAAAATTTTATCGCACATGGTTCCTTTAAAAAAATATCATTTTTAAGTTTTTTTTCACAAATGTTCCTTTTAATTTTAAAATGGCGAGTAATTGTGAGGGAAAAATAAAGGACGAGCGAAAATTCATTCATTTTTTTATCATAAAACTTTTATATTTTTAAATTTTCTACATGCATCCCATTCTAGTTTACTGTGCTATGAAATGCTTTAAAGAGGTTTTAAAGTTTCAACATTTGTGACCCAAATTCAGCATAATTTTTTATTCCCTTTTTCCATAAAAAAACAAAATTTTCCCTCTTAGACGCTAAAGCTACAACAGTTTTAACCTTGTGCTACCGGGCCAAAAAACGTTTCCCTGCCCCCCAAACGTTTAAATTCCCCGCCTAACATATTAAAAATAATTTATATTTTATATAGACAAGCCCATGGGACCATTGGTAATTTTTAATATTGTTCCTAACTTATTTGTTAATTTAATTATAAAATACATTGTGCAGTATGATACATTTATAAGTGTATTATTTTGGGGTGTATTTTATTTTTTTGAATCAGAATGTATTTTGTTTGTTTAGTTTCCAGAAAATTTCAATTTTTTAAAGAATCTTTTTTTTGACTTTTTAATATGCTCGCACCCCCACGTAAAGTTATACGCTTCTACGGGGTGCATCCTACAGTTTCATAAACCCGCTGTAAAGAATTATATCGTATAAAAAAAAGAGAGAATAAATGATGTCCGTTAGAATTAATTGATGGAAATTTATTTTGAGAAAAGTACGAAGGACCCATGTTTGAGCGCGGTAAAAATTTCTAAGTTTTCCTTCTTTGACCAGACTGGTGGAATGAAAATTGAGAAGGGGGGAAGGGTACATACATATCTAAATTGGTGAAGTAGCAATGTTGGTCGTAAAGACTGTGGAAATATATTGTTCTTAAAAAAAAAAGGGAAATTTCACGCTTTTTTTCCCTTTTAAAAATATTTATTATTTTTTTTTATTTCGAAATAAACATTCGAAAACAATTTAAAATTTTTTTTAAAGTCGGTGTCTTAGAAAGAACATAAGAAAAGGAACGTTTGCATAGTTTTTTAAATTTTTGGTCCGATTGATGAAAGTATTTTTATAAAACGTTTAATATGCCAAATGGAAATTTTTTCAGACTTTCTATAAGTATTTAAAAATTCTTGTAAAAATCAGAAAAATAAAAACCCCAAAAAATAAAAAACATTCATGTTTTTTCTTTCACTTTTTTTAAATGCATTTTTTTAGAAATTAAATATAATGACCTGTGTGTGTGTGGATTTGATTAAGAAATTCGATTAGATTAATGTAACGCTTGAGTTTTCATGGTATTGTGTGTCGACAGCAGCCTTAATTTCATCTAAAACTATTCAGTTTGGCGATATCAACTGATTAACATGGCCATTCGCGAGTAGAAAATTTTTGTGAGTCTGATGGGTAGAAA
>BMAV01009901.1:200962-211525 GCA_019973955.1 Trichonephila inaurata madagascariensis | reverse complement strand
TTATGAATCTGTTAAAAACTTTTATGGAATTAATACAGTAACCAAACTCGAGTGTATAGGCCATGTAAAGAAACGTGTAGGGGGGCGGTTGCGTCAATTAAAAAAAACGATGAAAGGTTTGGGAGGGAAAAATAAATTAACTGATAAATTAATTAACAGAATTCAGAACTATTATGGAATAACTATTCGGAGCAATGTAGGTAATCTACAAAAGATGATGAGTAGTGTAATATTGTTAAAAATATTAAAAGATAAAAGTTTGAAGAAAGTATATAATATTCATAATTGCTTTGAAAAGGTTTGTTCTTTTGATATATAGAGGTTTTAGGGTTTTTTAGCAGTATAGTTTTTTTAAATTTATGAATTTTAAATCTTTAAATGCATTTTTCTCTGAAACAGATTTTTTGATATTTTACAACACGGTAAGCATGATATCTCAAAAAGTTCGGTAGATAATTGTCTGAAATTTTGTATAATTGTGCATTATTATAGTATGTATGCTGTGACCTAGGGATTAAGAAAAAACAGCATGTTTACCTTTTTTATGATTTTTTTTTCTGTGTGATAAATGTGAAATTTTTGAAAAATTTGCATTGCGTGCACTTTTTGACCTCTAGTTCAGTAATAAATTAAAATTTTTCAAAGACATTAAGTCAATTCATTAGTAACTGTTTTCTTAGTAAAATTATATGGGTTTTTTAAAATTTTATGCATTAGAATTTATTTTACTTTGTTTAACGTAACGTGCAAATAACGTCTAATTTAATCCTAAAATTGGCCGTATTTAAAAAAAATACATTGAAAGAATTTTCTTTTCTTTTTTTATTAGTTTTCAGTTATAATTAAACAAAAAATGAGTTTAAAAATAAATTTTCAACAAAATTTTTAAAAAATGTCTCCGCAACTAGTCAGGCACCTTAAAAAGACGGATTATTTCCGATTAGATTAATAAACTGTAATTTAAATTGTTCAAATTCTTTTCACTTGCCAACTAAAAGTTGGCAATGGTAGATCAGGCAATTTAACATGATTATTCTTTGAAGTATTATTTACAGTTTCCTTTTTACTTTCATAATTGGATAAAAGCACAAGAAGGCTTACCTTGGTTTCTTCAGCCTCATCTTGTAAATCATTTAATGTATCCAATGAGTCTTTTAAATTTACTTTATCCGGAAGGGCACAGTAATCCAATTCTTTGATAATACTTTTTATATTGTCCAGTTTCGATTTTAGGGCGATGTAATCCTTCGTACTGTCCGTTGGTTGAAAGCTATTAATGAAATTTTTTACCTTCGAAACTTTATTTCGAAAGGTCGTTTGTTTACGATTAAGTTCAATGATGGTCATTTTTGTTACACGATTTATTCCTCGTTCAGGAATCGATTTGGTTATTATTCCTTCGTTCAGGAACCAATTTACGATTATATTCCTCGTTCAGGAACCGATTTTCGATATGGTGTGGGGAGAACTGTCAATGTTCAATTAACCAGGGCTACTTCAATACGATAATTAAATAATTGACTCGTTGTATCCATAATTAAGCTAGAACAAACTGCGGGGAGTCGGACCAATGTTCATCGAAAATTCAATGGAGAGCAAGAGGACTGTAACGTTGATTTTAATGTTCTATCTGATAAATGAAGAGCCCTTGGTATACGAATAAGTTTATTGATGACTAAACATAACTTCACAGCACTACACTCACACAAACATTTAAAGACTATTTACAGGGTTTAAGAAGAAATATCGCTTTAAAGTGCTCTGTCCAAAGCATCATGCCTTTCATGTTAATTCAATCGGTTGCATCAGGTTTTTTTTTTTTTTTTTTTTTTGATTGGCGTCCTGGGGATATGGATCAAAGCTGATCCTCCTTCCCCTATCTGAAAGTTAATGGCGCCTTCAACCACGGCCCACGGCTTCAAAATACGAGGTACCTTACCAAAAAACGGTATTACCCTCTCATCATAATTAATAAGAAAAAAGAGAATAATTAATAGAAAGTTCCATAAAATTTAAAAGAGATGCTATCAAAATTATTAACAACAGCTCACAGCCGTTCTAAAAGAAAGCTTCTCACCTGTAGCTGAGGACATACTACCGGTGAGAGAGCAAGAAACAATTTAATTGGCAAGTATGGAACATATTTAATTTAATGAGGCACCGTCCCGGAGGGAGGTGGCAGAAATCTGTGCTCTTCTATAATGCGTCTTTTCTGGCGCCTTCAAGTGGTGAACCTGAATGAAAAAGTTCTTTCCTGTGTGTGAGAGAATTTGAAAAGGCATGGATCTGATTGGTTGGCTGGTAAGGAAGAGGGGTGACGTCAGAGTCTTGGGTGGTTCTTTATGGTTTCGGCGGGAAAAAATTCAAGGGTTTCTGAGGTAGGATCTGGGTGTGGTTGATAAGTCAGTTGCATCAGAGTTCTCCTCATAATTAAATGGCGCGTTACATATCTTTATTCCGGCAACCCTGAAGTCGCCAATTACGTTCGAAGGCGCCAACAATACTAAAAAAAAGCGGCATATATTTTCAAATTCTTTAGTAACTAATAAGATAAATAAGGCTGTGATTACAACTTTTTTTTCAGTTTTTTTAAATCTTCAGTATAAAAAGATATAAGAAAATTTTAATATTTTTATGCATACTCATTGGGAAACATTCTATTTTTTCCTATAAAAAGTTTTTAAAATTTATGCATGAATTATAAAAAAAACTATATCTAGGATTTAAAAATAATATATTTTCTGCACACGCACATAATACATAAATTTGCAAACGTAAAGAGATGGATTACAACGTAATTGAATTATCTCTTTTAAAACATCAAAATAGAAAAACAAAATGATGATTTTTTAAAATCTGTGATAAGCCGCAGAAAACCTCTAGGGCAGAGAGGGGAGATTTTCTTGGTACGAGGTCCCCATTGTAGAAGTGGAGAATACCGGAGGGTCCCCCCCCCTTTTAAAGTGATATATATTGCTCTCTCTTTTAAAGTATCACAGATTATTATTTTTACTACAAAAACGCAATTAATACAAAACTGTCAAGTTTGAATGCTTAAACAACTATGAGTGATTGCTAGACGCATTCAGTGCAACGAGAGAAGAGAACATAGGTACGTGAACCGATGCATCTTAATTCGATGTATATACTTACTCTTGTTCGCTATCGATTCCCACGTCATAGCAGAACATCAACTCAACCCACCAGTCAACTCGAGAACCCAAACCCGTAGAAACGTGGATGTCCCAATAGCCAATCTCATGCTATCGTGGGAAGAGCTGATCATCAACATTTATTCTCTCCTTCAATTGGCGTATGGGGAAAATTCATTTTTATGGCTGGCATCGCAGGGATTGGTATTTCTCCCTAC
Source organism: Trichonephila inaurata madagascariensis (assembly GCA_019973955.1). Classification (NCBI taxonomy): domain Eukaryota; kingdom Metazoa; phylum Arthropoda; class Arachnida; order Araneae; family Nephilidae; genus Trichonephila; species Trichonephila inaurata. Next base: position 208,155 of record BMAV01009901.1, on the reverse strand, counting down.
AGCGACTGTAAAAATGTTAAGCTTCATCATGCGCTTCCAATGAAGTTGTCTACACATTTGTTGGACGAAACGGAAATTAGAATTTTCGGGTGCCAACGCCGAAGGCGTTTATACCCAGTGTGAGAAGAAAAGGAAAACCATGAGAGAAAAAATAAAAAATCAACAACCCCTCTGAAGGAGGGGGGAAGGAACGAACGCCGAGCGAACGGGTTGCCAGGAACTACCAGGACGCAAAAGCCACCCAAAACTAACTGGCGCCGAAGCGGCACGAATGGAGGAAGAACCAGGAAGGAATCGATCGCCAAAGGGGACCATGGGGGAGCGGAGAGGGGTGACAGTCAATAACTGACCCTGTCTTGAATTGCAGCAGAGCGTTTAATGTTGTTAAGGTGTGAAATTAAAAGTGATGCTGTTGAGTTATGGCGGTTTGAGCGGGATTTACCATTTTGCTGTGGCGTATGCGTAGTTTAATTTAGAATGAGGATAAGTAAATAGTGTTTGTTACACATTTGTTGAATTATTTGCTTAAGTAAACACAATGGCATTAGTTGTAAAAAGCCGATTTTCCCTTAAAACTGACAACGGTGTTCCATAAATATGTTTCTTTTAGTATGACATATTAGGTCTTAGTAAAGGCGGCCACTTCCAAAATGTCTTGGTGGTTTACTGGTTGATGGCGATCTCTCTCCACTTAATGCCCATCCCTGATCGACTTGATTCAAAGCTTATGGTCACTGAAAATGGAAGTGGCAATTTTCGTTTAACATTCTCTAAATAGTCTGTTGACTCCCATATACGTCATGTGAGCCACTTCTCTTAGGCTCCCTTCACACCAAACGAATCCGTGTCATTCGCAATCAATCCTACCTGATCGACCAGGATTCGACTCCGTAATTTCCCGCTCAAATAAGCCAAGACTCACTTCCTACATTCACACCAAATGAATCCGGTTCTATCCGTCTTGAATCTCGTCCCCACGTGATTCGGCAGGTTATATTTTCTTCAATCATTCATCAGCAGCCGTGAGAAATGGATGTTACAATATCTTAAAGAAAAAGTGAATTCAAACAAATAGAGTGTTGATTTTTATTGTTTTTTATGTTATAGTGATCATATCATATAAAGTTTCTATTTAAGAAGCTGATTTCAGATGTGTTGAAGATAATGACTTTATAATTAGAGTTAACATGAGCTTTTTTTTATGCCAATAGATAGTGCTTATATTTTTGGTATTCATAGTATTCTTTTTCATTATGTAAACTCTAGCTCTTGTCACTGAGTGTGCAGGCTGAATTTTATCCCTGCTAATGTTGCGTAAATAATAAATTTAATTCTGCATGTATTATTTTATTCAGTTTTAGAAATTTGAAAACTTACTTCTTTACTTAATAATACTTTAAAACAAAGGGGGAGGGGGGGGTAATATTTTGAAGGATGTTTGAAAAAGCTTCAGAAATCGATTTAATAAGAACTTATTTAATTTTGGGAGAAAAAAAAATTAAATATTTATAAGAATGCTAAAATAAAATAAAACACCAATACTGTCGATAGTCTTATTTTCTTTAAAAAAAGAGATTCCATTTTATTATTATATAGATTTCAAATTTTGTTATATGTTAGGTAAAACAAACAAAATGTAAATGGCATGTAAAATTTTTAATTCATTAATGTACTAGAAAACCGAGTAAAAACTTTTTTAGATATATAATCAGAAAAATAGTTGTATGCTGCAAAAGCTGCAGTATATAACATTTAAAATGTCTTTTAAAAACATTAGATATATTATTTGTAAAAGTAATCGCATTATAATATAATTACTAATTCAGAAACTATTGTAAACATATATAAAAAAAAGCTTGAAAGTTAATTGTAGTTCACATTGGAACATTATTAAGTAATTATCGCGCGAGTTTAATCGCGCGAGTTCTCATTACAACATTTTCTACTCTAACTAAAAAGAAAACAAATATTTTATCAATCTCTTTTTGTTTTTTAAATTTATATACCATTTATATAAAATAAAAAGGAGGTGGGTAAAGATCGGCTTTTGTTTTTCGCCCATCATAGTCGTGAAAATTCAAACTATTTATTGGAGTTCTATTATTATATTTATGTGAACTTTAGGTATGGAACTTTACTTTTATTCTAAAATAGTACGAAAAAAAATAGCAAGTCACATAAAAAAAGTCCTCACACTTGGCAAATTCGTCGAGTTTTGTTATTTTAAGCGCTTTTTTTTTTAATTTTTGTTTTTTTAAAAAAAACTGTTAAGAACCACTATATTTTTTAGGTCTCTCAAATATTACAATAATAAGGCTTTTAAACTGACATTCATTTGTTTTGGTGCATCGAGCGCGTTGATGTGATACGAAACAAAATAGCTTGTCCGCGAATCAGTCAGACTGTTTGGAGCTTTTATACTCCGCTTCACCTTAAGTTGGCAGCGCTGGGAAGGGTACGATGACCTTAGAAAACTATGATCCAAACTTTAATAAAAAGAGGCCCAGAAGAATATTACTGGACTCATATAATCCCCCTTAACATAATTTCCTAGTCATTCTCCGGTGGAGAATGACACCTTCTAAATACTAAATTAATATTTTTTCCTGTTGCAAATTTTTAATTTTTATATATTATTCATATTGTTTTAATTTTAAATTCCCGCTACCCACACAGGCATTCTAGCTCTCGTAACTTAATTTTAATTTTTCTATGTTGAATTCTCTGACTGACACCAGGACAGCCAATAGAGTGCTTGCTCACTGATCCCTATCGACTAATAGCAGACGAGTCTCTCGTCTGCTAGCATGAATTTGGAATTGAATCTCAGCTACCGTCGAAACCCTCCAGTATAGCTCCTCCCACTTTCTCCTTCCACGTCAACCAATCAGGAAACGCCATTTCTATAAAGGCTCCACAACAGCAGAGCCCTAATACATTCAGTATGGGATGGCCCAAAGATGTCCAGCGTCGTCGGGTACGATGACCAAATCACACACACAGCCACTACGGGGTTACTCTAGGAGAAGAGTGTGGCTATAACAAATAAAATTCTCCTTATTTGGCGAGCAGAAAAAAAAAATGCTCTTGAAAAATTTGTTCTTTAAAATTGTGTGTGTATGAGGTTTTTGATAATAGTATAAGCCTTTTATTTAATCGAGATATTTAAGGGTTTGCATTTCAATATGTTTAAAAATATTGATTAATTAACTATCAAGTCGCAAAGCAAATGGCGTTGATTTGGCGCGAATACTTTGGAAGAATGTAATCTTGAAAACCGGTTTTTTTCAGCCAAATGTTGTTGTCAGCCAAAAGTCAAGTTGTTGTTTCCAACTGTATTCGCGTTCACAGGTATTAAAGAATAAATGCTTTTAAGATGTGATTAACTTAAAATATATCTTTAAACCCCCAATTTCTATAATACATGATACTTTTTAACAATTTTCTGTGCATTTTCTTTGATTTAAATTCCAAAACTAGTTAGAACTACTTTTTCAAGCGGATTGTTACATTCCCTACCTTTCCCAACGCTGCCAACTTGAGGTGAAACAGAGTATAGAAGAAATGGACCTAGTACCTAAAATACCTGCATTCTTGGACAAACAAGCTCAGTTGTCTACAGAAGATGCTAACGAGACACGTTTGGTGACATCGATTCGTTGGGTAGTTGAAATAGTAAATGGTTAGCTGAAGAAGTGGAGAGCTTTAAATAATATTATCGCAAATGTCCAAATACCACATATTGGAGATTATGTTAAAATTGTCTGTGCAATTCTTAATGCTTTCCACCCAGCAAGACTTAGCAATATTGAGGATGACAATGTAATTGCCCAATGAATGCTGTGACGTCTCTCGCGTCCTTCTGCTAACATAACTCCTATGTTCTTTGACGGCCACGATTAATGGCAAAACCTTTCCAACCCAATAGCAAGAAGATAAACGAAGATAATATGTAAATGAGATATACTTTAAAAGGATAGAAGCTTTGATGATAAGCGCGGCAAGTTTAGAGATAGCTTAGTGTGGAATCTTTCAGGTCAAGAGTTAGCTGTCCGATAGCTTTGGTAGAAATAGAAGTTCAATATAAAGAAGTTGGAATCGTCTTATATAAAGTTACATTATAGATATTACGGAATCGTTGAAGGAAGGAGATCTGCAAAAAGGTAATATGTTATATAGGAAGTTAGACGAATCTGTTAATTTATTATAATTAGGATAAATGTTCTAGTTGCGTGATCTGACTTGAATACTAGGTTTAATTGGGTGTTAACTCTCACTTTAAATAAAGTTGTCAATTAGAATTAAGTAATATAAGTTATTCTTAATAAAAGTTGTATTAAGAACCAACATGTCTCATCATTTTGATAATCCCACACCTCTAGCTTACGCGGATCCGGAACGACTTAGTCATCATAGAATGGCTATGTCGCAATGCTAGTGAAGAAAACTAATTAGTTACAACAAACAGTTGAAGAAAATAGTTGGGCAAGAAAAAGGGAGATATAGACCTTGTTACGTGACTTTGATCTTCCAGATTTTCCATGATTAACATGGAAAGAGATGCGATATTTAACTCTTGGGATATATCAGTTTAAGCAAACCCGATCATACAGTCAAGAACACCTTAATCAATCGGGGCTGTACTCTCTTTACGTAAATCGAGAAGATTCCTCAGTTGTTCGACTCCAGTTGAGATCACGACACACAAGTTCAAAAGTATGCAACATATGGACAAGAACAGGTATAGGTCAAAATCCAAGCACTGAATGGTATTGTCAGTGCAAAGTTGGTGCTAGAGTTGTTGGCTGCTGTGCACATGTTGCATCTGTACTTTAGTACTTGAGGTGCGACATAGCCATCGTTCGATAGCCATGTCGTGGGGTTTCCGCATAAGTTAGAGGTGTGGGATTCTCGGAATGATGAGACATTCTATAATTCTTAAAATGACTTTTATTAAGAATTTAACTTAAATTACTTAGATATCGAACAAACTTATATTAAGTGAGAATAAACCACTACACGTAGTCTTAACTAACTCGGATCGCGCAATTAGATCACTTATCAATATAAATATATTATATCTGTGCCTAATCACAATCTCAATAATATACTAGCGTTCAGAATATAATCCTCCTACCTTGGTTGAATACTCAACGGTTCAATTAACTTCAGATATTCAGTTAGGCTCGAGTGCAATAGTATGCACCTTGTAGTTATGGCTGGATCTCCGTGGTGCTTTGGTAGGCCGTTAAATTACACTTCTACCTTTTCCGAACTGAACTTTCTCTAAATTGCCATCCTTGCTCACTAAACTTTCTATCCTTTTAAATGTTATCTTTTTTGCATCTATGCTTCGTTTCACTTCTTGGATTTGCGTTGGAAAAGTTTTGCCATTAATCGTGGCCGTCAAAGAACGTAGAGGTTATGTTAGATGAACGCGAGAGATGTCATAGGTGTACTGGCGCCATAATCACACTCAAACAAAAACACCAAGTCTTGGATATGCTGATACACTTCAAGACGTGGATAATGGATGGTCTAATGACGATTAAGCCATTGAAAGTCAAAAGGAAATATAATCGAAGACATTTGTTGCAAATAGTTTAACATTGTTATTTTTTCCTGTTTTCTCTATTTAACAAAAGATTTTTTCCCCTAATATTTTCATTTCGACTGAGTATAAGTGTTAAAATATATATATATATATATATAATATGAATTTGCCGACGGGCGAAAAAAGCCTTGATCTTTAACCACCTCCTTTGCTATTCATTTCACAAATCACTGTCAAGGCCGAAAATTCTCACGTGGGTGGGACGCGGAATTTTGGAGAGTGAGGTTCTAGTTCAGGTGTCGTCTTCGTCACTTGATGACGGCTTAAAATTATGAAGTCCGTCGCCAATAGCTCTTGTATTGCGACAGAGTAGGGCGATAATAATCAGTCAAATTTCGACACAACTCCAACGAGAGGGTTTTTAATTTCCAAAGTGCAGCAGTTTCTCTACATTGTAGATTTTTAGGGACACCAGTACTCCAACTTATGGATCGACAGAAACAACGACGGTGAAGAGTTCGCAAACATGACCGATGTGACGTATGAGAAAATTAATGGTAGCTTGAGAGTTAAGAATTTAAATATTTAGTTTATTTATGTCACAGCTATTAATTACAGTATATATTGTTACGAATTTTGTGTAAATAGTGTAATTAATGTGTATTTTGAAGTGTAAAGCATCTATATTACTCTATGCTATATATTAAAATTGTGTAATATTCACAAGCAACGCTGTCACTTACGTTATAATATTAATTCAATGGGAACTTGGCGAGATCTTGGCGGTGGAACCAATTTGGGGTCATTGGCAACCATGTTGGTGAGTTAGGGACCCTCTGGATTATTCTAGAAATTTAAGGAGAAACCCACTAATTTCACGCTCTATGACGTGCGCGGATTTTTCTGGAAGTTTTCGCCAGGTCCATAAATAGAGTGGTGTTCGCCAAAACATTCATTATAGCTTCAACCAGCGATCAGTGAGCATTGTTTTGACTAGCCATTAGCTCGGCTGTGCTTGTGAATAATCTTTTCCATACGTGTATTTTAAACACTGATAATTGTGTTTGAGTGCTGTTGAAGGTGTGAATACCTTCTGAGATTTACTCTGTGAATATTTCTGCTGGATCCTGTAATTCAGGGATTAGATTTTCATCAATAAATTCTCATCGCTCTTAAAGAACTGTTTTGTACTTTGTGACTGATTTGCATGAAATCCTCGAACACCGATCTAAGTAACAATATGTTACCGTTGAAGTGTGAAATCCGTTATTTCATAAAATAACTAGGTATTGCATGAAATAACTAGACAAGTCAGTTAAAGTATATAAAACTATTAAATTCTACGATTTATATAACTAGGTATATTCTATATAATAACGATTACTTAATTGTTAAAGTATGAAATGCGGCACACTCGAAAGCTCTTTGAACTGGTTCTAGTTGCTTTTAATCAATTTTTAACCCCAATGCAAAGTGTCATCACAGCAATTATTGCTCTAACAAATGAAGAAAAGTAAAATATAAAGGTATTTCATAAAATTTAAATTAATATTTTGTTTGAAAAATTGTACACAATGTTTTCATGCAGCAACAGCTTTTCTTCCCAGCATGTATTTTTTTTTTTTTTTTTTATAATATT
>BMAV01009901.1:101965-176842 GCA_019973955.1 Trichonephila inaurata madagascariensis | reverse complement strand
AATTCTTAATAAAAGTCATATTAAGAATTCTAAAATGTCTCATCATTCCGAGAATCCCACACCTCTAACTTACGCTGAAATCCCACGATATGGTCATCGAAGGTCGACCATGTCGCAAAGCAACCAGAAAAAGCATTTCACTGGAAACTAAAATGCAAGTGATTAGAAGATTAGATTCTGGTGAGCGTCCATCTCAAATGAGTGCTGCATTGAATTTGGCAACTTCAACAAGATGCCTTCTTGACAAAAAGGCAGAAAATTGGAAACACAGAATAGACTGAATGATCTGACTGACTTAGAATTTTATTTGTTTTTATATGTATATATTCGTTTATATTGTTTTTATTTTTGTAAGAAATAAATGTTTGGTTTTATTTTTATTAAAAAAACATAATTATTAAATTTAATACCTAATCAATTTTCTATCCATCTTCCCCTAACCCCATTATTTACATGTTAAGATAGCCTCGTTTAGCGCTGTTTCGCATTACGCTCTACTTTGATGGAACGTATCCCCCGCGTTAAGCGGGATCTTACTGTATTTATATAGTAGAAAAATAATTATTTTGAGTCTAAAATCCTCTAACCATAATTAAGTTTATTTCCATTTTTTTTCCCGAAATTTCAACCCTTTTGAGGCAATATAAAATTTTCAAAAAAAATTTTTTTTTCAATTTTTTTTTAAAATCCTAATCTTCAAACCACGGGACATGTTTTGCACATAGGTAGGTTCCAATTAATAGCATTTTTTTTTCTCTATATAACAGCGATCTACCAGAATACATACCCATGCATATGTATGTATAATTTAGAATATTAGTTATTATTTACATATTATCATTCACAATGTGCCGCGAAAAAGATATATACCGTTTAATGATTTTGTTTTATGGATTTCAAATATAGAAGTGATCTACACAATTAACGGGGAAACTCTCTTTTTCTGAGTGAATAGTAACTCATTCGTAAACTCTAAAATAAGTAGAGTAATACCTTGACTTACGTTATCCCGACTTAAGCGAGTTCGGAGTTACGCGATTGTCAAATCGTCTTTTGTTTGAGATCTGCACAACTCTATTACTCAATCACCGCTTCCTGTGTAGGAATTTTTTTTTTAATTTCTAATGACAGGTTATGAGCAGTTATTAACAGAGTTCATCAATCTACCTAGCACAGGGGTCGGCAACCTTTTGATTCGGAAGAGCCAAAAATTACAATTTACAAAATTTCAAACTTTTTAAAGAGCCACAAAATTTTTTCTTGCGAACAATAAATAGTAAAAATAATAGTAAATAATTTTTTTGATAAAAAAAATAATTAATTTATCTATTTATTTATAAGAAAAAATATCTATTTATTCATTTATAAGTAGTGTTTTTATAAGTAGTGTCAAGAAAAGGTCGAAAAATTGGAGCTTCGCCACCTGGTGGGAAAAAAATGTCCATAATTGAGCGTTTTAAGCTGTTTACTTAATATTTTTTAACTAATTGCAATATCGGGATATCAATGGTCCAAATGGATTCCTCGGATCGTTCCCGACCTTTTGGTACCTTCGGCGAGTTTCTGCGTCGTGCGGTTCGTGAGAAGATACACCTAGTCGCAAAGTCGCTCGCATAGATACGTTTGTTTTTCTCCGAATTTTAATAGTGTAGATAAATAATATCTGCGTATGGAATAAAGAGCCTCAGCTTCACATCCGAAGAGCCGCATATGGCTCGCGAGACACAGGTTGCCGCGACCCCTGACCTAGTACATTCACCGAAGCTGGTATCTCTTTTTAGTGCGGTGCCATATTGGCGGATACCAATCACCGCAGGTAATTTTGACGCTCAGTTTCCTCCCTAGAGGGAGGCACCTGAGCTCTGACGATGCGAACCTGTACTAGGATCTAAGTTTGCATAGAGCACCCACCTAGGAGTCTTTTACTTGCCATATAATCATACGACATGGCCGCGTGTGATTTTCTGCATCAAGAAAATCCATCGACTTGGGCTGGGGTCGAACCCTCAACCTTGAGTGCAAAAGACCAGCGACAAACCAACCTCGCCACCCAGCCGACGTGTAGGAAATTTAGTGATTGAAAAAGTTGTCGATCCTGCCGATTACAGCTATCGCGTAAGTTCGGGATATTACTGTACAACAAATCTGTTTTCAATATGAAGCAATGAACACCCACGTGTGAATCCACAACAGTATAAAACCAAATCTCACAGAACATAAATCCTTAGTCATAAAATCGCATGAGGCAAATGAAACACAAAATCACTGTCGATTTCTGAATACAGTAAAACCAGTAAGTTTTTACTTTGCCTTTATATAGACTATGATACGCTATATGATACGTTACATTTATAATTTTATCTAAAAGGCTGTTGCCATTCTTCCAAATACAAATAAGACAGAGACATTAGCCATGTCTTTTAGTAAATGTCTATCCAGATGAAAACTGCCAGGCTGAAACCTAGTAAAGCAATTCGAAATGCAAATCCTTTTTAGTGAGCTACAATTCCACGAATAATGGAAAGAGTTACATTAGTTGTTACGATACGTATGTCTGTGTGTTTATATACAATAGCAATATTTGAAATTGTATTTTAAGGTTCCTAAAAATTTATTTTTTTTAGATGCTGTACATGGCCATCATTCTGTATGCACCGGCCCTTGCCCTCAATGTGGTAACCGGCTTATCGAAGTGGTCATCGGTGTATTTAATAGGTTTTGTTTGCACTTTTTATTCCACTTTAGTAAGTCATCGTTCAAATAATTCTGCCTGTTCTTTTTATTTATGTTTTGTGTTTCAGTGACAAAATCGTACACTCTGAAAGAAAGAGGAAGGTAAATAGAAAAAAAATGACGCAGCAAGAATGTATCTGGTTGACAACGAACTTTTGAATGCAAATACTTTGCAATCCACCATGTTGTTGTTGCTATTGCCACTTGATAGGCAGTGCAAGATCCAGGTCTACGAAATTCATCATGACAAAAGGCTAGATTGTACGCCTGTCGCTACCTTAGCTTTAAGCACCATTAAGGTGATAGAACGATTTGGCTCGGTTCCCATTTTTGTGGGAAAACACCCTGGAGAGGTGCCAGGGGCCTCACACCTCACTTTCCCTTCTACCAACCTCACGAGGGGACTTGCAGCTTGACTGTTATTTAGAGTACCCCCCTGCCGTGAAGGCACTATACATTTGCAAACGCCCATGCCCTCTACGGGCATCCTACGGGATTCGAATCCCGTACAACACAAAAGCCATCGTCCCTAACCATTATACCGGATGCAAGACACAGTCCATCATGCTAATGATCATAATTTGTTGGCCAATAAATGAAAACCTGAAACTCAGTAGTATCGCATTAAAGTTGTCGGATAGTGTGCAAAAGAGGAGAAAAATTCCAGTTATGGGACATAAAATCCATGATACCTTCGAAAAATATAACATGTGTCATAATGAGAATATGATGCCATAACCTTAATCTTATGATGCGAACTAATAAAATATATTAAAAAGGTAATTTTTCGCAGATATTGAAGAATGATTTCGACTTATATCCCTGGACCTTATAATGTAGCATTCATACATGTGTTGAAGTTAATTACTAATACGACCGCAAACAAAGTTTAAATCAATACAAATTATTTATTTAAATGTGGAAGCTTCTTAAATTTAAAGTAAATTAGTAATACCAAGAATATTTAAAAAAATATGACGCTTTATGATTATTTCATCGACCAGACAAAATTTAAATGAAATTTAAATTTTACTTTGTGCAGGGAATATACTTTTGCTATGATTAAGTCTTCAGAATGTGACACCATTTTTTGTAATAAAGGTTTTCATATAACAAGTTTTCTTTAAAGCAAAAAAAAAAATTAAGCAGTCGCATTAAACATGCCTTTTAAACAACTATAAGTCAACCACTTTTGTCTGGTGGCCAATTAGTACGTCTTGGAAAATGAATATAACTACTCTAATATTGCTGTAAACTAGATTTTGATAATGTATTTCACGTAAAACCTTTTCATCAAAATTTATTTTTTTTAAATTCATTAATATAAAACAAAAAGTAAATCTTTTCAGGGAGGAATGAGAGCTGTCTTGTGGACTGACCTTTTCCAGGCACTAATAATGCTATCAGCTGCTTGTGTCGTTTGTGTCAAAGGAACTCTGGACGTCGGAGGGTTGTCCGAAGTTTGGAGAATAGCCGAAAAAGGGCAAAGAATACAGTTTTTAGAGTATGAGAGTACTTTATATATTTTTTAATAACATAATGATAAGTTTTCCAATATTTAATATAAATAAATAATATATTGATAAAAATATTTAAATTCACCATTGCTGGAACTTATAATATTCTTCCATACACACATTTTAATCAATTGCATAATTTTGCTGGTGATTTATTAGTATTTATCTATGTGGAAAACATTCTCTGAAATGAAATATACAAAAAAAAATGCTTATCTTAGTCATTAGATGAATATTTGAAGCTGTTGTATACTTGATTTCCAACTGCAAGCAGTAGTCATTGGAATGTTACTACTACCTATGCATGTCAATTATTGTAATGTTTAAAATATATAAAACTTATATCGCTAATTACAGTTAAAGTCTTTGATTTCAAAATGTATGTCAACTAATCCATATTTTAGTTAGTCTATATTATTTATTCTTAGATAGTAAGCTCTACAATATAATCACAGTAAATTTTTAGGCTCACAGTCCATAGTTTGGAGACCTCTGATTTATAATGTCAGTTCAGCTTATTATCTTCCATAGCTTAAAATTCTCAAATAACATTGCATGCAATACGATTGTACTTCTTCAATGGTTCAACAGCCCTGGGTGGGCCCTGGCTTTCTCCAGAAGTCTTCTCCATGCATCTCAACTTTTGGCAACTGTTTTCCAGTTTTTAATCTTTCAAATACTAAGATCTTTTTCGATACAATCAATCCATCTTAGCGGGGGTTTGCCAGAAGGTCTATGTCCCGTGGGATTTACCAGAAGGATTTTATCGCAGCAATACTCTTCATTCATTCTAGCCAAATAATCACCCTATTTAAGTCTCTGTGATTTGACGAATTTTACAGTATCAAGTTACTTGTAAATTTTATAGAATCCTAAATTAGATCTTCTCTATGATCCATACACTAGGGCCCCACTAAAACGCAACGTAAGATCTTTCTCTCAAAAATTCCCAAAGCTTCCTCATCAAATAAAGTCAATGCACAAGTCTCTGATTCATCAGTCAGGACAGATCTTATCTTACATAAAAAACAATTTATTTCTTAAATGGAAAAAGCTGGATTTTAAATAACTCACGATTGTACTTCAAGACAGTAAAAACTAGGTAGAATCCTAGGAGAGCCCATACCATTGGCGACAAACCGAAATAAGCGCCAAGCCAGAACGAGATGGCGGCAAGTGAATATAGCGGGATAAAGTGGATGCGTAATGAAAATATATGTAAACAATACAGAAATTAAACATTTGAGATAAATAATATAAAAACAGCACTTACTTTCTAACTAGTGATCTTTTCCAAATGGAGGGTACAGTGTAATAAAAGATATTAAAAAGTCCTTAAGGTCTCATCGCTATGCGAATGATCGTGTGAGCGCCGCCGTATATATTCTCCATTCAAATCCATCCAAAACTGCACTCTTTCGTTTGTATAATCCCATTCGCTCATTACATTTAGGACATTCATAACTCGAAGCAATCAATCTTTCCTTCATACACCATTCAATCAATTCTTTCTTACCTTTCACATTCAACAAAGTAAAAAATGCTAAGGTATATTCACTCACACACGCAGCCATACTTCCAACCCGGTGTCCGATAACAAAATGAAATTCGAAATGCTCGCCGACAAAATACGAAAATTCCAGAAATAGTTAGGTTTACCTTATCGAGTGTATCAAAGTAGGGTTACCAAGATGGCGCAATTATCACCAACCAAAATAATTCGCACCAAGGGTGTGGGCTCTTCTAGGACTGAACCGAAAACGAAAACTATTTTCAAATTAGGTCTGTCTCTCTCAATTCGAGGTAGGTAGAATCCTAAATCGGTTTTATAGTTTACATTAGAAATTCATTTTTAACAATGCGTGATGAAACTTAGCTTGTAAAATCAATAACTCTATTTCAGTTTTGATCCTGATCCTACGGTGAGGCACACTTTCTGGACTTTAGTGGTGGGTGGTTTCTTCACTTATTTTGCAGTGCACGTCAATCAAGTTCAGATTCAACGCCTCCTGACGGTCAAAAGCTTAAAAGAGTCGCAAATGTTAGTTGTACTTCTTTTTAATTATTGAGATGGAATTATAAGTATATGGAATCACAAATGTGTTATTGATGAATGTGAGAATATGTGTAATATTACTTTAGATTATTGCCTATCGTAATATTTAAGCCAGGTATTGAAGTTTTTAAGAAATCGGAGATGTATAGCATTAGTTATGACAGTGCGTAAATTGGTACGAATGTGTAGATTTATTTCTCCTTTATTCAAAGCTTATTAAATGCAGATCCATGTTAACTAAAATAAGATAAATAATGGATTAAATCTGGTGTTGAATATCTAGCATTTTTTTTTTTATCTTTTCTCTGCGTTCAAATTAAAAATTCGTTAAATCTAATTGCTACTAACATTTAACTAAGTAAACTTAAGGTATCCGACTACGTTCGGAACCGTGATTTTGCAAAAGCTAATAAATAGATAATTTTCATGATATTTAGTGTCAATTAGATTAGAATACATGTATACAATTGTTTTAAGGCCATTTTGACAAAAAAAATTTATTTAAACACAATATTTCGGCAAAAAATTAACTTAGAATAATTTTTTTTCAAAATGCTCTATTTTTGTGAAAAATGCTTTATAATAATAGTTTGCTTGTATATAGCTCAGACCTCTCTACAGAGGCTCAACTAGACTTTTTGAAATATATAACTTACAAGTGGGTTTATCCATATTTTACGACAACAGAGGGGAGCAGTTTTAAGAAAAAAACGCCGATAATTATATTTCAATGGGTTGTAACTCTGAAAATAATGTAAATTTTTCAAAAATCATAGTAGAACCTCTGTTAAGAGGTCTGAGCTACATACAGGCAAAATATTATTATACTAGAAGCATTTTTTCCAAAAGTAGAACATTTTGAAAAAAGATTATTCTACGTTAATTTTTTGCTAAAATATTGTATTTAAATAATATTTTTTGTCAAAAAATGTCCTTAAAACAACTTTACACATGTAGTCTAATCTAACTGACACTAAATATCATGAAAATTATCCATTTATGCGCTTTTTTAAAATCGCGGTTCCGAACGTAGTCGCATACTTTAAAGAAACTATCTCTATTGAGATGGACTGATTTTTAATATCTTTTTTTCACAAGATTAAATGACATTTAGTGATGTTACACGTAAAACATAACTTTCCAGGACATAAGCCTACTTATATTACGTTTTATACTCCGTTCCCCATTTGACCTGATGTATTAAACTTTATAATATATTTCAAATTGCGTAGATTTTCTTCTGGGTATTAAAATCGAGATAATGGGCTAAACTCATGACAATCACGATGGAAAATGTAAGAACGTGTTTTTCATTGAGTTTAAAGCTGATATTCGACTTGTACTTATAACATCCCTATACAATTTTAAATTTGCTAATTCGGTAAAGATGTCCAATGGTTGGGTAAGATTATTTTCACAAAACTCATCAAAACAAAAGAAAAATTATATTCATATACTTTTAAATCAAGCTCACTTTGTTTACCTATATGCAATTATTATTGTTAACATACACTTTTAAAAAGAAAATATCAGCAAAAATGCAAAGTCTGACGACAGCAAATCGCATAAACCAATTAGCTCAGTGCTTTTCAAAGTTTCAATATTCTCGACCCAATATTCAATCATATATATAATTTTCATCGCGCCCCCCCCCTCATACAATAACAATGTATTGAATTCAATAATACTATGCTTTGACGCTAAACCTACAATACGACTTTAACCTCTTAAGTACCACTGGCGTACACAAACTTCTCGCTCAGCCAAGGCGTTAATTTCCCCGGACGTATATATACGTCTTTCCAAAGTGTAATCTTTTTTGTGCACTGCCATCCATAAAATTATTCCGAAGGCTTTGGAATGCAATAAAAAGACATTGACAGTGTTTGCGAAGGATTTACTTATTTCAGATTATTTGCTTTCTTATCCCCCCCCCTAATACATTGTATACGCGCACCTACGTGGAAAACGGTTGGCATTCGGAAGCGAATCGCGTAACTTTTAATCGGCAGTTAAGGGATTAATTATAAACAGTACAGATTATCAAGATAAGTGTTAATTTTTGTATATAATTTTATATATGACAAGCTCATGGGGTCACTGGTTATTTTTAAACTTCTTCTTAACTTTGCACTGTTAAATTAATTATAAAATACATTGTGTAGCATTGATACATTTATAAGTGTAATATGTCAATTTAAATGTGTATTTTATTTTTATTATGTCAGAATGTATTTATTAATTTACTGAAGGTAAACAAACAAATTTAATTAAATAAAATTTTGTTTTCGACCTTCCAATGTGCTCGCTCCCCCCTCATAGAGGTGACATGGCCCCCAAGGGGGGGGTGCCCCACAGTTTGAGAAACGCTGAATTAGCTGGAAACACTCGATCAGATTTATCATGAGAATCATAGTCATACTCACATGAATTCAACCCATGGGTGAAAATTTAATGGCTAAAGTACTGAAGATGTTTCAAATTTCCTAATCACATGATCATAGCTCAAAATTACGAAGTTAGTCGTCTTTAATCCGCGTATTACTTGTGTAATGTAAAACAAACTAATTCCTCGGCCTGCCCCATTTCAGACTCAGGGAATGACAATGATTGGTAAAAAGGGTGAAAACTCTTCTTGCAAATCATCAGTTATTCGCATTCATAATTATTATTTCTTAGTTTTATTTTTTGAGCATTTATATTAGAAATTCTTTTATATATATATATCCTTCATTTATAATTTCTTTTTCTTTTCAGAGCGACATTTTCTTGCTTCTTTCTTCAAACTATTTTGAGCATTTTATTATGTTTTTCTGGGATCGTGATTTATGCCAATTTGTCAGCTTGTGATCCAATATTAAGATCCGATGAAACAAATATTCACAAAGCTGATCAGGTAACCATTATTAAGGTATCCGACTACGTTCGGAACCGTGATTTTAAAAAAAGGCGCATAAATGAGTAATTTTCAAGATATTCAGTGTCACTTAAATTAGAATACGTGTATAAAATTTTTTTAAGGACATTTTGACAACAAAAATTTATTTAAATACAATATTTCGGCAACAAATTAACTTAGAATAACCTTTTTTCAAAATGCTCTCCTTTTGTGAAAAATGCTTCTAGTATAATAATATTTTGTAAGTACACAGCTCAGACCTCTGTACAGAGGCTCAACTATGATTTTTGAAAAATTCTCATTTTCAGAGTTACAACCATTTGAAATAATTATCGGCGTTTTTTTTCTTAAAATTTCTCCCCTCTGTTATCGTAAAACATGGATAAACCCACTTCTAAGTTATATATACAGTTACTGTACAGAGGTCTGAGCTATATACAGGCAAAATATTATTATAATAGAAGCATTTTTCACAAAAGGAGAATATTTTGAAAATGAGTCATTCTATGTTAATTTTTAGTCAAAATATTGTACTTAAATAATTTTTTATTGTAATATTATTCTTTAAACAATTTTATATACATTTTCTAACCTAAGTGACACTAAATATCATAAATATTATCCATTTATACGCTTTCGCAAAGTCACGGTTCCGAACGTAGTCGGACACCTTAAAGTACTTATTCTGTTTTAAAATGTACGGGAAATAATTATTACTCTACCAAAACTGTCTCAATAACATCGAAAAGATAGAAAGCTTGATTTTAAACTACATTGAGATGATATGTATAAAATCTAATCGGACATTGAAATTGTTGCAATTGCAGCCCAAATCATACCAATCACTTTGAAATCTAAAAATTCTTAAAGCCGGTTTCAAACAAGGCAAATCTACCAGTCAACTCGTTTCTTGTCACCACACCTCTAGTGTGACGGAAAAAAATTCTTTTCACACACGAGCTAAAATTTGACTGAAAAATGATTGCCGGACTAGACGGCATAATGATTTGAGTCCGAAGAAACAATAAAAAGCTTTCTTCATTTTCAGTATATTGTAATGGATGGCCGGTCCTATCCATTAGTGTACGAAAGTCCGAAGGAAGATTAACCATAGTCAAAACAAACTCAATTTATTAACAATTCTCAACAACGTAACAAATTTCTAAAACCCGTTAAGAAATGCACCAATAGATAAATATGGGAGCAATAGCGAGGTAGACGAGATAGTTGAAGTTTTAATTATAAATTTGATCACTTACTCTTAGCACTTCCTAGCAATACACTTTCTAAATATTTCTAGATACGTTCTAATTTAATCTAATTCAAGCCGACTCTAATCCAATTTTAACAGCTAATTCACCAAATCGTCAATCTTAATATTAATCAAATAATCTACGACGCGCCCTCGACTATCTTTACGTTGATCACTACTTGCTATCCGTTTAGCTACTAGCCCCTCACTTCTCGCACCTAAAAGTTAATGCTTAAATATAAGCCTTGATTAGAATAATTCACGTCTTCTTCGGAGGAGGAAAGTTTTCATTAGAATAATATTTAAAGAACTATTATATTCCCCAAGGGGATTAGTAGGAAGTACGCGAATAGACCCGTTACAATACAAGTAACCATGCGTGAAGAGCGTACCTTCCCCAATATTTTTTTACTTTAGTCTGAGGTGGGGAGGGGAACATGATTTTCGAGCTCTTGAAGGAGTTTCACAGTAGGAAGTGTTGGTTGATCTCGTGTGAAGGGACCCAGGGGATTTATATTCCAAACTAGGTCCCGACTGTCCGCTCCTATGAGGAGTGGTACAAGTTGACTCGTATCAAAGAGCCTCCCCAATTTCTTCTAAGGAAGCAACAAATGGGCCATCTTCATTATGAATCTGCAGCCACTTAGTCAACTATTCATGAGTAAGTTGTTTCGATTAATAACCCCTTGAGTACCAGATTAAGCTTTCTAGTATCCCTAGAAATCCCAGATTTCTGGGTATACTGACGACGTTACGATGCCCATTTCCTTTTTCTTTTTGACTCTGACTAAGGCTCACGTTCGTTAGTGTTGCGTTTCAATTTCTAAAATTTCTACAACTATTCTTGTTGTTTATTTTTATTTTTCCTTGCCAATATGGCGTCGTCGTGGCATTTCAACAAAAGTGATAATGAAAGGGAATATTTGCCAGAAACCGATGAATACGACCGTGACTCTGATACGGGTTTATCTATTTGAAGAAGATGAAGAAATGGAACAAGCATGACAGTACACTTATGTAAATTATGTGGAAAAGCTTTTTGTCCCAAGGAGCATTTCGAGCAACACAAAAAGCTTTGTAATTTTAATTTTAATTCTAATTTTTTTTCTTTCAAATTTGTATAACTTAGACACATTTTGTACCTTAACTTTTTTAAATTTCATTCAAACCCAATAAAAGATAACCTACTGGTTTTACACTGGTTGTACATCTAAATAAGACCCGTATCCACATGAGATTACAATGGGATTTTGCCCTATATATAGCATGTATCCACTAGTGTTTGCATGGTACTCAAGGGATTAACCTAATATCGTATCGTTTGGTGAAAATTATCAATGTGGCCAAGAATTTTATTAAAATCAATTTTTTGTAATCAAGATTTCTCTATGGAGTAACATCAACTAGTTCTCGTAACAAAATACGAGACAAAATTCTTGATGATGTTCGAGTACAACTTAAACATGCGGTTTCGTTTTATGTAGTATCTAGTAGGTACAATATTTAAAAATATTCGCCAGTAAAATTCAGATAAAATACATTTTTTTATCAATCAGTCTTTGTACTCACACATATTTTTTAACACTCTTAGTTGATGCATATGTCCAATTTTTCCATATCTTGCACTTTTTCAGATCCTGCCTTACTTCGTGATGACGTCATTAACAATGTTTCCAGGTTTACCTGGTTTATTCGTGGCAGGGGTGTTCAGCGCTTCTTTGAGCTCGGTGTCTTCCGCCATCAACTCTTTGACTGCCGTTACGGTTGAAGACTTTTTGCATCCTCTTTATTTTCACAAGTTCTCCGAAAAATGGATCACAATATTCACAAAAATTACTGGTAATGATAATCTTGGTTTCGTCATAATCTATAATCTTTTTAAAATATTTATATGAATTAGCTGAATCCAGAAACGATAGAAAAAAAAAGGTTAAAGATTAAGTTTAGAAAAGTATGAAGGTTAAAATTCGTATTTTGGAAATATCATAATAAACATTGTTCGATACACTGTGTTCTAGAAATATTCCGACTACCACTGCCTCTAGACAAAATAAGTACAATTATTAATGGTTTGAAAGGAACTCAATTATGATTTTAGATTAAAGAAATAATGTTTTCACAAATGAGAATGATTTTTGAAGATGCAGATTGAAATTAGTCCAAATAAACTATGTTCTAAATTTCATTTCATCGATGTATATATGTAAATGTATATATAAAATATTTTTATGTGTTTTTTTTTAATGTTTTCAGCCCTTTCATACGGCATCATCTGTATTTTTCTTACGTTTATCGTTGATCAAGGCGGAGGAATATTGACGTTTGTCTTAATGTTATTCAATGTGACTGGGGGTCCTACGCTGGGACTATTTGCTTGGGTATGCTGTTCAGAAGGACCACGTCCAAAGTATGATTATTTTCAATTATGGAGTTCATTTCCTGAAATTTAAATAATATTTTTTTCACTCAAGTTCGAAGCTTACTATCCTCTTTACGGGTGGTTCCGAATTCATGGTACAAACTGATACAGGACGTTATAACAACCATTTATTGTATAGGAATGTATGGGTGAGGCACAAACAGGGGAAATAAAAGAAAATAGAACTAAAGTTATCGATTGGTTTCGTTGCCGATAGAGGGCAGTAGATGTCTAGCCGCCGTTCAACATGTTGCATATCAGTTCGGGGAAAGCGCCATTTGCAATTGTGCTGATGTCTACGATGGGATATTTTACGTATGCCGAAAAAGCAGACATGCATTACATGTACGGCCATGCAAATGGTAACGTCAGAGCTTCGCTACGAATGTATCACGTACTACCTGATCGCGTTTTTCAGCGGTTACATCGTCAACTTGTGACATCTCTCGCGTTCTTCCTCTAACATAACCTCTATGTTCTTTGACGGCCACGATTAATGGCAAAACTTTTCCAACCCAAATCCAAGAAGTGAAGCGAAGCATAGATGCAAATAAGATAACCTTTAAAAGGATAGAAATTTTAGTGAGCAAAAATGGCAATTTAGAGAAAGTTCAGTGTAGAGAAGATAGAAGTGTTGATCGACGGCTTACTTAGAATCAAGACGCGCCCCTCGCCAATTCAACTAAGATACATACCATTGTACTAACCTAGGAGAAAGATTTGAAATAGCTTGGACGTTGAGTATTCAACCAAGGTTGGAAGATTATATTCTGAACGCTAGTATATTATTGAGATTGAGATTAGGCGGATATAATATATTTATATTGATAAGCGATCTAATTGCGCGATCTGAGTTAGTTAAGACTACGTGTTTTGGTTTATTCTCACTTAATATAAGTTTGTTCGATATCTAAGTAATCTAAGTTAAATTCTTAATAAAATTCATATTAAGAATTCTAAAATGTCTCATCATTCCGAGAATCCCACACCTCTAACTTACGCTGAAACCCCACGACATAGCTATCGAACGATGGCCATATGTCGCAAACTTAGTGAAACAGGTTTGTTCCACGTCACCAAACAGGATGCTGGTCAACGAAGAGCTGTACGCAATCCAAGCCTGGAAGAAAGCGTGTTGAATCTTGTGGCTGATAGACCCGAGTCAAGTACAAGAGCTGTTGCTCATCACGTAAGTGTGAGCCATCAGATCGCTTACACCCCTTCCATTTTCAGCTAGTGCAAGCATTAAATTCGGCAGATTATCCTCTCCACCCAAACTACTGCAAGTGGGGGACCAGTCCCTTGGCCACCTCGATCTCCCGATTTATCGAGCCTCGGTTACTTTTCATGGGGACATCTGAATAATCTTGTTTATGGGCTCAGGGGTGTTAAATTGCTCTAGAGGGCTGAAAATATAAACAATTTTCAAACAGGTATAATTCTTTTAAATTTAAATTAAATAATTCGAATCTTTTACACTTTATTTATAAAGAAATGGGGCTTCAGAAAAGTATAAAATGTTTAAAATATAATCGTAATTTTAAAAACTATAAAAGCATATGAAAAATTCTGTAATAAATATTAAGTAGTTCTTGCGTTGCGTGCGCTATTTTCTAAAATAGTACCTCTGATCTATATAAAACTTTATAGAATTATAAAATGTATCATACTCTTTAAACCCTACATCATTTAAGAAGAATATATCTTTTGTGTGCGTTTCAAAATATTTGAAAAATATTGAAATTTTTTAAAAAATTTTGAAAATGTAATTTTTTATTTTTTAAAAAATATAATTTATTATTCTACTAACATAATATTACTACAGTGTAATAAGGATACATTCAACTTTATAAATCAACTTATAGCTAGTAATTAAAGCCAATATTTTAGAAAATAGCATGCGTGACGTAAAACTTAATAAATATTTCTTTTCGAAGAGTTTCTTATTTTCATATACTTATAAATTTTAAAATTATGATTATATTTTAAATTTTTTATACTTTTCTGAAGCCCCATCCCTTTATAAATAAAGTGTAAAAGATTCGAATTATTTAAATTAAATTTAAAAGAATCATACCTGTGTGAAAATTGTTTATATTTTCAGCCTTCTAGAGAAATTTAACGCTCCTGAGACCCCTTATGCAACTCCACTCGACTCAGATGAGGATTTTGTTGCTTGAATATCCAAAGCTGCTTCACGTGTACGTGAAATACCTGGCATCTTTGAACGTGAACGTTAACCACTCCACTGAATATCAGTAATGGTGGATGCAACTTTGAACAGATATTGTAAGCATTACATTTGTCAACGAAGGATAAGCACTTTGTCCTTCCTTTCGTCTCTTATTTTTTGTGCTTGTGCCTCACCGAGTCTCTTGTGCCCATACATTCCTATACAGTAAACAAGTTATATATAAAAAAAAATTTAAGTCACAATTCCTACTTAGATCAACAAAGAAAAATTTTATTTTAGCTACTTTTGATTAAATAGTTACAATTAATATAAATATGTATATACATAGGACAGAATCACAATATTAAGTGGTAATTCATTTTTATTAATGATCATTAAAGTATCGTATTGTCATCCAAAACAATCGTGTATATAAATTTCAGTTCAATTGAATACTTTAACACGTGAGAAAAAACAACCTTTTCAAGTTTTGACACAAGTCGCCAAAAAGGATGGCAACGTGGTTGTATTTGTAATTCTTGAAATAGTTAGTTTTAATCAATTAAAATTTTTGTTAATTATTATTATATTATTGTATTGTCATCCAATTTAAATTTCAGTTCAACTGAATACTTTAACACGTGAGAAAAAAACCTTTCCAAGTTTCGACACAAGTCGCCAAAAGGGTCGCTAAGTCGCCAAAAAGGATGCCAATGTGGTTGTATTTGTAATTCTTTAAATAGTTAGTTTTAATCAATTAAAAACTTTATTAATTATTATTATATTATTGTATTGTCCTCCAAAATAATCCTGTATATAAAATTTCAACTCAATGGAGTGCCTTAAAATGTATTTTATTATAACGATTGAAAATTTAAACAAGATAAATAAATAAATATATAGAGAGAGTTGTGAGCTAATAGTAGGAATGTGTGAATGACTGTTACAATGTTCTGTACCTATCCTTAAGGTATCCGTCTACGTTCGGAACCATGATTTTAAAAAAGTGCATAAATGGATAGTTTTCATAATATTTAGTGTCACTTAGATTAAAATACATGTATAAAATGGTTTTAAGGACATTATATATGACAAAAAAAAATTATTTAAATACACTATTTTTTCAAAAAATTAACTTAGAATAACCTTTTTTCCAAATGTTCTCCTTTTGTAAAAAATGCTTCTATTGTATTAATATTTTGCCTGTCTATAGCTCAGACCTCTGTACAGAGGCTCAACTATGATTTTTGAAAAATTCACATTATTTTCAGAGTTACAACCATTTGAAATAATTATCGGAGTATTTTCTTAAAATTTCTCCCCTCTGTTGTCGTAAAACATGGATAAACCGACTTCCAAGTTATGCGTTTCAAAATTTCTAGTTGAGCCTCTGTACAGAGGTCTGAGCTGAATACAGGCAAAATATTAATGCAATAGAAGCATTTTTTACAAAAAGGAGAACATTGGAAAAAAAGTTATTCTAAGTTAATTTTTTATCAAAATATTGTACTTAAATAATTTTGTATTGTAATACTGTTCTTAACCCAATTTTATATACATTGTCTAATCTAAGTGACACTAAATATCATAAATATTATTCATTTACACGCTTTTGCAAAATCACGGTTCCGAACGTAGTCGGATACCTTAAAGATTGTAGCATGAATTCGGGACCACACACCTTGTATATCTTATTGGTGTTGGTTTTTCGAAGAATTTAGCATCATCACTGTTGAAACTTAAAACTATCTCAGTTTAGTAACAAAATATATTCTTCCCGTAAAAGAGGGATTTTTTTTAATATGAAAGTTTCTCTCATTAAGTTATCTGTTTTTTAATGAGGCCATATTTGAAAAGCATCATTTCCATTTTTATACATTAAAAAGTATACAATTCGCAAAAACCTCCTAACTATGCATAATTATTTTAATATTCCTTCAATTTAAGTCATAAAATCCTTTTAAAAGAAAGGACATTACTGGGAATATTACTGGTTCATCCGGTCTATGGATCAAATATTACTTACCATCCCCTTCTTTCTGTGATTAATAATCCAAGCTCAGGTTACGTTTTAAATTTTTAAATCATCCCGATTTCTTATGGGCTAAATTTACATGATGTCATAGTTGCACGATAATGACAAACACGTGTTTCTAGCCAATTAATTTATAAATTTATGTGACGTCATAATCATACGATAAATGCAATTATGTGTTTCCAGCTAACCAGTTGTGACGGATCTTTACGCGTCCAATAACTAATCCTCTTGGGGAATCTTTGGGCTAGCATTCGCGTTTAATTCACAGTCATCCCTCTAAAAAGAAACCATGATATGCTGATTAATTCGACTATATAAAGTCAGAGTTTTGTAATTATAGGAGAAGGAGGTAGAAGCTGCTACATTCGCTACGCAGGTGAGATTGAATAAAGTTGACTTTCGCATGTAAGGATTAAAAGTGGTGTGTTGAATGAGTAGATTTGAGGTTAGGGGAATCCACGTTAGATTAGGTTGAGTTGAATAAGTTACTTGCGCATATTTGCTTATTAATCGTCGTTTTCTCTCTGCTACTCCTTCGACATTCACTTAGAGAATAAATAGTTGTTGGGGTTAGTGTGTTTGAGTAAATAAATAACTGCTATTATGGAAGTTTCTGGTTCTGCTTTCATTCCTCCTACAACCTCAGGTAGGCAAGACGGTGATGGAGCAACTTCAGGTATAAGTCGCTCACACAGTTCATGCGCTTCGCTGTTGCCAAACTTTCACTTTTCAAAAACTTTTTTCAAAAAAATGCATATTTGTCAACGATAATAACGTACATAAGTAAGCAAAATAGACTTTACTTAAAAATTCAGAAATAAAATAAGATTTTTTTTTTCAATTTTAAAATCTTATCGACTAATTTTTTTCCCATTATATTTAAGCATTTTTACCCGATTATGAAATTTGAAATTTATCTAAATTTTACAAATAGAACAAAAAGTATAAGTTCGTTTAATGTCAGTTTTGAATTAAGTAGCGAATAATGATTGTCTTTATCGTGTTATGAATGAGGTTCATTCATGTGACGTCATAGTCACATGATAGTGAAATCCACGTGATTCTAGCCAATCAGTTCAAAAACTCATGTGACGTCATAGTCACACGATAAAAACTATCTTGTGTTTCCAACTAATCAGTTCACGCGCTCCGGTGTTGCCAAGTTTTGCTCTTTGCAGAAACTTTCTCTTAAAAAGTACATATGTATACAAAATGCATTTTATTTAAAAGTATAAACATAAAATATGATTTTTTTTAATTTAAAAAAATATATTTGAAGAATTTTTTTCCCCTATCATTTAAACATCTTTATCCAAAGAGGAAATTTGAAATTTTATCTGAGTTTTACAAATAGAACAGCAAGTACAATTAGTTTAATATTTGTTTTGAATTCAATGGAAAACAAGTGTTTTTTATCATGTGACTTCATGAATTGAGCCCATTGAATTCAGACATTTGAATCACTACTAAGCCTCTGCAACAAGTATATTGTGAAGCCGAATGAGCTTAATTTGAATTAAAGTCTTAAAAAATATACAATTACTTGTTTTTATACTAACTCTCAGTAAAATTTATTTGACACACTTTATGGGATATTTTTTAAAATTTATTTCATAATGAAAATTCATTTTGATATTTAATTAGGTTAAATAATCTATTAGTGTTATAGTTTAACTTCTTTTGAGCCAATAACAGTGATGCTACCTTCTGTCCTGTTGGAATAGAAATTACGAAAATTATTAAAATAATAGCATTTTTTTATCGCCATTGTACACCCTAATAGTTTAGCAAAAATAAGGTAACGTGGTGGATTTAAGTGTGATTGCGGAAAGGTTAAATTTTGTACTACTGATGCAGAACTATTCTTGGACTATAGATGAAGTAATTTCGTAATTTAAAACTCTATCTGAGCTAACCCTTCCCCATACCAACTTACTTATCGCAGCATCAAATTTCAAAGCCCAATTGAATTTAATATCCCCCTTGGATGTACTGGGTTACATCCAGTAATATACTCCGTTCTACTATGTCCACCCCTGTTTGGGACATCCACAAAATATAAATGCTGTGTTCATGTATTCATAATGTAAGCAAGTTCATAACCCTACTAAGTATTAATTATTTGACCGACATTAACGAATAGGACTCAAATCAGGAACAATTTTCAAAATAATAAATAATATATATCTACCAGAATTTATATATTGTTCCTTTGATAGCTTATATGTAAACAATAAAACATTTTAGTATGCTCTAAATTTCTATTTGTAGCGGCCCATTTTCTTATGCATAAATATTTTTCATATTTTGCCTTCTATACTGCGAGGGAATGTGCTCCCCTTTAGAACGCCAAAATGAATGTGTTAAAATGAAGTATAGGATGCAAGGGTTGGCAATTTTAGAGAATTTTTTAAAAATATGTCAACAAATTATTTTGATCTACCGAAATAACTTAATAATAAAAAGATTAATCAAAAGGGAAAATTTTCTAAAATAAAATTATTACTGAACAAAAAAAAATTTCCGAAGTTGGCGTAATTCTTATACAGCAGCGGTTCCAAACTTTTAACCTCACGGACCAGTAAGTTCAGAATTTAAATACCGCGGACCACACTAATAGGATTTTTAAGTGTTAAATATATTTATAAAAAAAAAAAATTGTGATCTAAGAACACATAAAAAATGTACCTAGTTAATAAAATGAAACTATTGATTATAACCAAATTATGAAAGCTTCATTAATATACCATAATTTTAAAACAAAAACTGTGCAAAAACAAAACAATTAAAAAATGGTTTAAGTATATCAAACTTTTAGCATTATATATTCCTATGAAATGGCGCTATTCTATGAAGTAGCATTTTTATAACTTTTCACGTATTGTAATGAATTGATTGTGTTTCAATTCATCTTAAAACATAGTTTAACGTGATGAACATTTTGACATGAACGTTACACATTTTTCTGGGGACCAGCGAAATTTTCTCGTGGACCACCACTTTGGCAACCTCTGTTGTACAGTACAGTCCGGATAGCTCGACCATACCCTTACAGGTAAGGGGGAAAAAACCCACGTGCAAACTCGTTCAAGATAAAAATGCTGGAAAATGATGAAAACGTTAACGTTGAGGACACAATACAAACTCTGAAAATATCCAATAGGGAGGGACTTAGGCAGTCGTACCCTCCCTTCAATATTTTGAACCACAAGGTGTGTCAATAATGGACTTGCTGTTCCATCGTCTTAGGGAGGAAGCAGAAAAACGCTGTGTGCATTTAGGAAGACAACACTACATGGCACTTTTCTTTAAACAATAGTAGCCAGTTTTTGCAAAATTGGTTATTAATTTTCATTATAGACAGCTTGTGAAGTTGCCCCCCTCGGGTGCCCTTCTCCTTGATTATCAGCGTGAGCTAGAGGTGTAGGAATAAATGAAGAACTAGAAGTTTCCATGACCTTAATATGACTTTATTAAGACCTTAAACTTAAACCTCTAACAGATTACATAATAATAATATATATGGGGGAGAATCTACGGTGGATAAACACACAATATATGTAATACCGAAATAACGTAACCCGGACCACTATCAATAACAAACTCGCCTAAGCTCAATTATAATTATATCACAGATCCGAATATTAAATAGTCACTCCTACCTTACAGTCGAAAGAAGTAGCGATCAATCTGATTGTAGTTACAGTTGTGGTTCACAGGAGGGCAATGGTATGCACCTTGACCTAAGGGCTCTCTGTCACGGAATTCCTCTGTTGGCTGTCACTACACAATTGAATCACGGACTATCATAACATTCCCCAAATTGCCAACCCGCTTACTCAAACTTCTGATATTTAAAAGCTTCCTAATTTGCATCTTTCCATCACGCTTCACTTCTTGGGTTTGGTTGGAAAAGAGTTGCCATTAATTCTGGCCCCAAAGATCCCAAAGGACATGTTAATGAAAAGAAGTGAGCCCGTCACAAGCTTTATGTCTCATAAAGTACTTTTCTGAAGTGTGTCTGGTAAATCACTGTATACCAATGGCGCACACAAGGGATTCCAGGAAGTCCACCTCCCCTTCACCCCCTTTGATTTTTTTTCTTTTTTCGATTGATTATATTTATATATATGGTATGCAAAAAAATTCCAAACAAAGGTAACAGTAATTTTAGTTCTGATAAAAAATTAGGTAAGTATTTGTTATTAATAATTTATTTTACTAATTCATGCTAATTATTTATTCAATAATTTATTTTTTACTGTTTTTTTGTTCCCGACAATTGATAAAATAATCAAAAGAATATGTTTGGTGGCGTATTGGAGTATGATACGAGAAAGGGGACTTTCGAACCTCGACCCCCTTCCCATTTTCATGAAAGATTCCTGTGTACGCCACTGCTGTATACTATGTATTCATTAATTGTCCTTTTCATGCAGTACATGCTTAATACCTTCATCAAGTAAGTATTTTCCCTTTGTTTAATGGTATTTGGATAGTTTATTTTGTGTTGTATTCTCAAGCAAACAATACATACAAGTGCGGTACAATATTTTTCTGAGGAAATAGCATACTTATTCTTTTTTAATCTCATTCTCGACAACCCGGCATTTTCAGAAACTCGACCACCCTACGGGTTTTTGGGACTCTACTGCACTTTATTTTAACCTCAAAGTAAAAAAAATCCCAACTTTAATTTTCTTAGTTTCAGGAACCTTACATAACAAATTTATTTCTGTATTATAATCATTTAAGCATAGTACTTACGGAAAAGTATTTCAAGTATTGATTCAGATCTTTGACATTATATATATACGTACAATTTTTTTAAATTAATCCATTTATTCGTAGGGAGTAATGATTGGGTACATCTCCAGTATATGCTTTTCTTTAACTATTGGAATACTGGGCATGACGAAAGTTCGAAAGACACCAAGCTATCATCTGTCTACGGAGGCGTGTCCTGGAAATAATTTTAGCATCATTTTGAATAACTCAACTCCAGGATATTTGGATCAAATTACTTACGAAATCTGGAATATCTCATCTCAGACTTCTTTTCAAAAATATGATGAAGAGTAAGTTAAATGTGTGGGGGGCAAAAGTCAATTTATAGTTGAAAATAGGAATATCTTTTGTAAAAGCTACTTGGAGTGAGACCTTTGTTGTAAAAGTTTAAAAATCAAAGCTTGGGATTTTAATCACGGAAAAATGTGTGACACATATTTAGTTTCAAGTATAAGTTCAGGTTAATTAAGTTTCATGTGTAAGATTTGGCGAAAATAGCAAATAATTTTTCCTGACTGTTATTCTATGCATACATTTTAAATGAAAAAATCATGTTTGTGTGTGTGACCCCCTCAAAAGATGAAAAGAAGAAAGCCAAATTATAAGCAAATAATTCTCCTTACAACAAACAAGACAGTCTAACAATTTGAAAAATTTAAAGCAATTTGATTATATTTCAATTCTTTCTTTGAATACTGATAATGTATTAATTAGTACGACCCATCATTCTATTTATAAAATATTGCTGAATTTTGTATGAATTTTAATTTATACAATACGAAATGTAAAAGAAATTCATCTACTGCGACATATTTTTGAAAAATAAGATGTTAGCGAAATCAAGTATCTAATATGTTGTCAGTTACAAATTGGTCGCTAAAAAAAAGCTCTTTGATGACTAATTATCATTATTTGAAGCTGGCTGTATAGTAACTTTTGATCAGCCCTGTATAGTGTTTTATATACATTTATGATTCAAATTCTTATACATATTGTCACGGAGTTCGAAAGAAGTACACCGTTCAGTTAAGCAAACAATTAGATTTATTCTAACGAGGAAGCTCGATACAACACGACTGAGAACACACCCAACTGGCGACGTTATCGGCTTTATACAACTTAACCGAATATTCGAGAAATATCAGTATGCATTCTTTTAAAAAAATGATCTAGATTCATTTTAGCAACCTAGACAAACAATACGTTAATAATGAAAAACAAAATTCCAGACGCTTGCGACTGGGCTGTCGGGACTTGTAGCAAATTATGTGTGCGGCAATATATACAGTCGGACATCTATATAACGAAGTCGCTAAATCCCAACTAAAAGTTCGTTACATGGAAAATTCGTTACATAGAGGTTCATCTTTCAATTTTCTTTATAAACCACGTAAAACAAATTTTAAATTCATTAACACTATATATTTAAAAAAAAGTAATTGTTAACAACTTCTGTAAATTAATATATATTTATTTATAATATATCTTACCTATCAAAAAAAGAAAGAAAGAAAAACTGCAAGGAAAGTTTCTTGACGCCTTTATCCATTTCTTGAAGAATTGAATTTTTTCGTTGATGTTCAAGCATTTAAAGTTTTGATATTTTCGAGCTACAAGAAACGAAGTTACCAGTTCAACTGATAAACACCACAAATGAACAGAGACTAGTTTAAGTGCTCGAGACAACTACCCTGATGTTGAAAGGGTATATCGAAGATGTTTCCAGTGAACTGGACAATGTTGCACTTCTTAGATGAAACGCCCAGAATTCTGCTGCTCTCTATTAGGCGCCTAATAAAAGCAGTTCAAGATTCATGACCACCGTAAAGTGTGTTAAAAGAGAGAATAACTTGAAATGTCCAGAAATACTTCAAGAAAAGGGAGAAAAAAATTGAATCACAAGAGAAAAAGTTCGTTATATAGAAAATACACTTCGCTATTGGGAGGATATTTTACGAAGAAAATCGTGAAATGTTCTTGGTTCCAGGAAAAAGATCGCTGTATAAAAAAATTCACAATGTGGAGGT
Source organism: Trichonephila inaurata madagascariensis (assembly GCA_019973955.1). Lineage (NCBI taxonomy): Eukaryota > Metazoa > Arthropoda > Arachnida > Araneae > Nephilidae > Trichonephila > Trichonephila inaurata. The sequence continues at coordinate 152,940 of BMAV01009901.1, read as the reverse complement.
TCGACTATATATATTACTTACGTTTATGATCAAAATTTGGGTTAAGTATATGATAGAATTTATTTTAGCACCACAACACAAGAGAAACTCCTATTTTCAGAATCCTCTGATAAACCTCCTTTTAAATGTATGTACAAAAACTAAGTACGTACATCTTTCTTCACTTGAGAGTGGAAATCAAATTAATTAACTGAATCCCTTTAGTTTTATTTTATTCGACATCTAATTTGTAATCGTATGTATAGGCGCATAGGAATGTCCATTTAATCTTAAAATACTAGAGGAGGGAAAAGCTACAGCGGTGCATGAGGTCACGGTACAATAAAGCGAATAAGTCCGACCTAATGCAAACGACAGCAGCGCTCATAAGGCAAAATGTGAAAGATAAGAATTGCAAATCGAAAATGAAAAGAGATAAAGCAACATTTTCAATTAGAAAGTTTTAGAGCATCTATTAATTAGTACAAGAGGACACTAGGTTCTCATGGATAGAATAAATCGTCGCCTCTATACCTCAAAACGTCCGAAATCAATGCACTCCATTTGTGGTGTACATTTTTTAAAGGAATAGCCATAGGTACGACAAAATACGCACAATTTATTGCATAAAATACGTACTTAAGTTAATACAGTTTGATCACATCATCCAAAGAAAACGCAAAAACAAACTATCGCCCATTGATAATAAGTTAATGCGGAGTGTCTTTGAAGTATTTATGATAGTTTGCATTTGCGTTTCTTGCGTGTGATGTCATCAAACTGCATTGTCGTAATAAATTGCGTGTATTTCATCATTCCTATGGCGATTCCTTTTTAAATTTACACAAAATGGAGTGCATTGATTTCAAAACATTTTTGGGTATACTGGCGAAAATTTATCCTATTCGTTTAAACTAAATATCGTTTCGTACTAGTTCATTGAAGCTCTAAACATTCGAAAGGAATTTTGCCTCTATTCTTTTTCGATTTGTAATGCCTACCTTCCAAATTTCCCACTGGGAGTGCTTTGTTGTTGTTACTAATACTACTGTCTGACAGAGTCAGATCGAGGACCACGAAATTCACTACGGCAAAGAGCTAGATGTACGTCTGTCATTAGCCGTATATTTGAGTACGGTAAGACCCCGCTTAACGCTGTTTCGGGGATTTCTATTATTCTTTTCTTTCCGTCAATTTCTATTTAGGTCAACAAAGAAAAATTTTATTTTTTAGTTCCTTTTTATTAAATAATTACAATTAATTTTAAATATGTATATGCATATGATAGAATCTCAATATTTAGTGGCAAACTTTTTTTCGCTATTTCATTTTCCATTTTGTTCCCTCCTTGACTCAGACTAGAACCCAGAATGAAAAAAGAATCCGAAAAAGAAATTTTTTTCCCAGCAATCCACCCGCTTCGCCACTGACGGTATTTATTCCTAAATTTATATCCTGGTAAATATCGTATATAAGAGAATTTTTATTCTCCCACATAAAACTTAAGTTAAGAAATAAAATTTAATTAATAAATTAATATTTGAAAAAGCTGTATTAACATCAAGTGTCATCCACTACAAGTTTAAAAAAATGTATTTGAACTTGAGTTGATGAATAAAAAGTATCTTGTGTTAACGATTGAAAATTTTAACAAGGAAGTGTATGAACTAATAGTAGGAATTGAATAAAACTCACACAAAAAATAGGGACCTTTTTACCTATCGATCACATTAGTTCCAATGCAGTTAGGAATCAAGGATATTATTTTCTGGAATATACACTATTACCAAGCAGTAACTAGGATAGGATAGGAAAAGGTTGTTTATTCGCATGCATTATTATTTTTTACTGTTGGAATTTTTTTGTTCTTGAATGTTTGTTCAGATGTCACATTTAACACTCAACATACCATAACGGGTCAAATGACCCATTTTGAACTTTTGCATTGAAAATGCACGTATCATCTTATTGCTTTTGCACATTTGACTTCATGACTTTTTCTAAGTAATTAATCAACAGTTATTATACTATTTTGTTTTGTTTATTTTGAGTAATACTTGTGTCGTATACCGATATCTACCACAAACCACAACAGGTCATTTGACCCGGAGAGCATTTTTTGTTTTATAAGCTTATCGTATTGTAGTCGATAAGTTGCACGTTTCTGCAAAGACTGTTGCGTAAAGTAGTTCATTCAAAATATCTGAGAATAATTTCAAGAAAAGTTTAAGTTCTAAGTCTTGCAGATGGCCTCTCCAAATTTTTTTCAATATCCTTGATTTAGCTGGCATAAATGCCTGGATTTTGTACAACCAAACGACAGGAGAAAACATCTCAAGACAAGATTTTTTACTCAAGCTAGCAGTAGAACTTGGCACCAATTTTCGAGAAGCCCGTGAACAACCAAAACAAAGAAAAAATACGAAAGGATCGTTGCCTAAGTCTACTGCAGATGCTTATCAACGTAAGAGATGTCAAATAGGATACTGTGAAGAAAATAAAACCAATAAAATTTGCTCTAAATGTAAAAAATATGTTTGCGGAAAATGTACAATGGACACACTTTAAAAAATGCGATGAGCAATGAATTAAAAATTCTAATTTTTTCCTTTTGTAATAGAAATGGTCAATTTACTATTTTGTTTTATTATAATAAATTTCATTTTTATTTTTATTTCCTTTCTAACATCCATATTTCATACATTCAAGCATAAAACATAAAGTCGGGTCATTTGACCCGCTATGGTATCTATTAAGTGTGTTGGTATGATTAGTGTTAAGAGGGGGGAAGGATGTGATATATCACTGTCTCTTTTCCTATTCCACACTATTTCCAATCAACAAATTTGCAATAAATTGAATGAATTACTTTTCACAATTTTCTATTTTAATTTAAAGTTTAATTTATTTAAATTACAGGTACGTATTTCCTTTGCTGAAACTATCGTACATGTGGTATGCTGGAGTGGGCTTTTTTACCTGTTTTGTGGTAGGGCTTTTAGCAAGTACGATTTGTGGTATGTATGAATTCATCTTATTTCTCAGTCTTTTGATACTTTAATTGTTTTCAAAATGCAATTTAAAGCAACAGTTTTTATTTAGATGATATTTGTGTTAAATTTCAGGCGGCCTTCACAGCCCTTTGTAATAGTACTAAAAAACTACATTCTTTAAAAACTAATTTTATTTTGTCCAAATCGAAGGCATAAAGGTCGACTATCGATATTTGGGCTTAAGGTATCCCACTATGTTCGGAACCGTGATTTTAAAAAAGCGCCTAAATTGATAGTTTTCATGATATTTAGTGTCTCTTAGATTAGAATACACGTATAAAATTGTTTTAAGGACATTTTGACAAAAAAAAATTATTTAAATACAATATTTCGGCAAAAAATTAACTAAAATAACCTTTTTCCAAAATTTTCTCCTTTTGTGAAAAATGCTTCTATTATAATAATATTTTGTCTGTTTATAGCTCAGACCTCTGTACAGAGGCTGAACTATGATTTTTAAAAAATTCACATTATTTTCAGAGTTGCAACCCATTGAAATAATTATCGGCGGGTTTTTTCTTAAAATTTCTCCCCTCTGTTGTCGTAAAACATGGATAAATCCACTTCTAAGTTATATATTTCAAAGATTATAGTTGAGCCTCTGTACAGAGGTCTGCGCTATAGATAGGTAAAATATTATTATGATAGAAGCATTTTTCACAAAAGGAGAACATTTTGAAAAAAGGTTATTCTATACATGATTTTTTGCCGAAATATTGTACTTAAACAATTTTTTTTTCAAAATGTCCTTAAAAATTTTATACATGAATTATAATCTAAGTGACACTAAATATCATAAATATTATCCATTTATACGCTTTTGCAAAATCACGGTTTCGAACGTAGTCGGATACCTTAATCCATTCCATGTGGTATTCGATTTTTCTACTTAACTCATTTTCCATCGGCACAGAATAACGTATCAGTTTGATAAGGGGCCCCTTTTTATGGCTAAGTGTGCTTTTCTTTTCTCTCTTGCTAAAAATATAACAATATAAAATTATGAATTCTAAATTCCCTTATATATATCAAACAAATACAAATGACTTTAATTATGTATAATAATTAAATAAAATAGGTCATTCTTAATAGCTAACAATTTACTTAATATATGAATAAGTTTATATGGCTGTTAACAGCTAAAAGATAAGTAAATTACGGTTTATTATAGATTAACTAATCAACTTAACGCATCCGACTACGTTCGGAACCGTGATTTTGCAAAAGCGTATAAATGGATAATATTTATGATATTTAGTGTCACTTAGATTAGAAAATGTATATAAAATTGTTTTAAAATAGTATTACAATAAAAAAATTTTTTAAATACACTATTTTACAAAAAAACAACATAGAATGACCCATTTCATAAATATTCCTTTTGCGAAAAAAATGCTTCGATTATAACGATATTTTGCCTGTATAAAACTCAAACCTCTGTACAGAGGTTCAACTAAAATTTTTTTGAAATATATAACTTAGAAGGGGGTTTTATCCATTTTATGAAAAATTTTAAGAAAAAACGCCGAAAATTATTTAAATTGTTTGTAACTCTGAAAATAAGGGTTTTTTCAAAATCATAGTTGGCCCTCTTACGGGTCAGCTTATACAGGCAAAATAATATAAAAAGCATTTTTCCGAAAAACTTTTTAAAAAAAGGTTATTCGAATTAAATTTTGTGAAATATTTATTTAAATATTGTTTTTTGTCAAAATGTCCTTAAAACAATTTTATACATGTATTCTAATCTAAGAGACACTAAATATCATGAAAACTATCAATTTAGGCGCTTTTTTAAATTTACGATTCCGAACGTAGTCAAATACCTTAATGAATACAGTTAATTAAGTTCTAAAAATTTTTTCCGTCATGCAATTCAAATTCTTTGGAGAGTTAAGTAGAGAATATTTTCATACTTATACTCCAAAGTCCATTAAAATGTTATCAATAGTTACAGAAGAAATCGGGAAGAACTGTGGGTAGCCATATACAATGGTCATGCAAGCGATTCATATATTTTTTCATATTAATTGGCAAAGCGTAATAAGAGGATTTATAATTAAATACTGTAAAATAATATACGGTCTCTTAAGCATCCGCGATGTCCAATTGTAAGACTTGATACTGAATGTTTCCTGATATATGAATGGGAATTAAATGAAACATTGAATTTAAGAATTTTATGTCCCGTGAGATGAATTAAAATGCTTAAAAATATTTAAAAAATGCCATTCACTTTTTTTTGTAACCGCACTAAATTCATGTAACATCATAGTCACATGATAGCTGAGCCACATGTTTTCGTTCAATCAGTTCATAAATTAATGCGACGTCATAATTATATCATAGATAGAATCACGCGTTTTCAGGCAATTAGTTCATGTGCTTCACTGTTGCCAACTTTTCTTTTTTCAGGGAAATTTTCAAGAAAGTACATATTTTCAACAAAAATAATGCACATAGTTAAGCAAATGCACTTAATTTAAAAGTATTCTATGGTATTTTTTTTTTTTTTTTGAAACTGTTTGGGAATTTTTAACACTGAACTCTTTTTAAAAATCATCAAATTTTTAAAAGTTATCAAACTTTTTTAAAATTTAACAACAGTATATAATTTTTTTAAACAATGGGAAAAAAGTGATTGCCGTTATCGTACCCCGAATTTAGTCCATTCTATTTTTATTTTTCATTTTTTTAAAAATTTTTTAGAGTTGAAAAAAAATCTTTTTCCTTTAAAGTTTTGGGGTTTAATAGAAAAAAAAAATCGTCGAATGACACTCATTGAAAATCAAGGAGCCCATTTTTTTTAACCTCCCATAACTCAAAAAATCACAAGCAGAAATTTATGTTTGAAACTATAATGATTTTAAAACTCGTAAAAAAAATTCTATTTTATAACTGTTTAATTAATTAATTCAACAACATTATAATTTTGCTCCTTTTAAATCATGTAATGATATTGATTTTCCCCAAAATATCCCATATTTTTTTACTTTGTTCATTCAATGGGGACAGGGCCCCCCAAAAAAAATTTTCCCCCAGTTCCTTTTTTTTTTTTTTTTTTTTTTTTTTTTTTGTTGTTGTCAATTCCCCAATTAACTTTTAGAGGGGCCACTCAAGGGGGGTTCTGGGCCCGCCCCCCTCATAGCTTTGATTTTATTTTATTGGTTATAATCCTATGTATATATTACAAAAATTTAATTATGTATTTGATATTAAAAAAATTAATTTAATTAATGCTAATTATTTACTCAATACTTAATTTTGTATTGTTTTTGTTCTTGAAAATCGAAAAAATTAAAACAATATGTTGGGCGGTGTATCGGAGCATGATACCAAAATGGTGGACTTTCGACCCTGGACCCCCTCTTGAAACAGTTTTTGGGGCGCTACATCCTCGGGTGTGAAATTAACCGCAACCCACCTGTGGTGGGTCGCTATATTTTTTTCCCTTTGGGTTTTGGGCCCAAAAAGAGTTTCTGTGAAGAACGTTCTTTGTTCATTCTAATAACGTGACCAGCCCATTTAACTCTTTGGATTTTAATATATTTGACGACGTATGACTCCCTGAAAGCTTCATAGAGTTCTAAATTTGCCATCAAATTTTTCTTTCATTTTAAGGACAAATATAAAATTATCTCTTATACTTAAATATAAAATTTGGAATATTGCTATTTATTACTACACCGTTGCTTTGGGATAAATTTCTTCATAAATGGATTTAAAATTATTATATACGAATCTGAAACATTAAGAAGACGTCTATCCCAACAACGCAAGAAAAAATATGAGTATCTGTCCCTCTTGGTAAAACTCAAATCTGATACGAAATAAAAGATAAAAATATGAACATGCAAACAAATTTTAGAAAAAAATACTTTGGAACATATCTACGTTAGAATTTGGCAAATGGCGCTCTTTAGAACCATTTTACATATATTTTGCAACAAAATATTATTTTGTTCATACTAAACAAATTCTTTATGGAAACAAATTATCACAAATAGCTCAGCTGACACATGTCGTCTGAAACTATGAGAAATCGTTCGACTGAAAACAGAACTATTATTAAAGATTTAGTAGTAACCTTAGATTTCCCAACATTTAGGGGGGGGACTAAGTTTTAAAGTGAAAGAGTGTCTTCAACGCAAATTTTCATTTCTCTAGAACAGTGTTCTTCAAACTTTTTCGACTCATGGAACCCTTAAAACTACAAAGTGCCTTCGGTGAACCTCATTTCACACACACACACAAACACACTTAGAAGAATATATCTTAAAATATTTAAAGTAGATCAACATGTTATAAATGCTTTATATAAGAATACTTTTAAAAAGTACATAATTAAAAATTTTAACGTAATTTTAATATAATTTATTTATTAATATTATTAATTTGTGATCCGAGTTTCACCAATCCATGCATTATACACTCATGTCCAAAATTAAGGCGTGTAGGAAAGTTAAAATATTTTTGACAATTTGAGATTTTCACATTTTCAATTGTATAGATTTTAACCTTTCTAAAAATACCTTACTTTTTCCTCTAGGGTAATTAAAAGCCTTTAAAACCTATTTTTAAATAATCGTTGAAACTGGGCCACGCCCATTTGAAAGGTGAAAAATGTAAACAAAGAACTTCGTTTTTGCTTAAAGGTTTAACGTCTGATATCAACCAAGACATGTGTCTTTTATTGTAAATTGAACCTTTTATTTTTTTATTTCCTAGCCGATTAGAAGCCTTACTGTACACATTAAAACCAATTTATCTCAAAATGTAAGTTTTGATATTTGATGTACCTTTTCTGAGAAACTACTGTTCACAGGTGTGTAAATTTTTCATAATATATTTATAATGATGGATAATATATACTGTGTGAAATGAGATTTTTGTAAAAAAAACTCAAAAACTTATTTTTTACAAATTTTTTATGTGAAAAATGGGTCAAATTTCGCAATGTTTGATAAATTATTGCATAAATTATTAAAAAAATTCGAAATTAGTTAAAAGCTCATTTCAGTATAATGAGAAAGGTATACTTTAATTGTATAAAAAATTTCAAGCATGTACATATAACAGATTTTGAGAAAAGGTACATCGAAAACAGCCAATTTAACATTGTCAGTATTTTTAGAGAGATAGGTTGACAACTCCCCTTAAGGTCGCAAACATAAAACCTGTAAAAATGGATGAACTATTCTCTGTGTTGCCAGGAAATTTGGAACAGAGACATGTTACAATGTCATAAAGAACATAGCAACATAACAATATGTAAAAGATTTTATTCTTGAATTAAGATATGGGGCATATCAAAAAGTGTGAAATCCTGAATCGGAGATAAAGCATTTAACTCAGGAAAAGTTTGTCTAATATGGAGTGTGTCCACTGTGAACTGCTACACAAGCCTCAAAACCACCTTTCATACTGTTTATGGGAGTGTCAATAAGTATTTGTGGCAACAAAGCCCATTTTTCCAAAAATGACACTTTTAATTCCTGGGAAGGGAGCTACGCTAAGAAATTGCTTTTCCTAGACCATCCCAAGCATATTCAATAGTATTGTAATCTAGAGCAGTGTTTCTCAAACTGTGGGGCGCGGCCCCCTAGGGGGCCGTGACAACTGCACAAGAGGGGCGCGAACATATTGAAAAGTCGAAAACAAAGGATTATTTAAAAAAAATTATTAATTTACTGAAAGTAAACAAATAAAATACATTCTAACATAATAAAAAATAAAATACACATTTACTATGATACAATACACTTGTAAATATATTTTACTGTGCAATGTATTTTATAATTAATTTAACAGTACTAAGTTAAGAATAAGTTTAATAATTATCAGAGACCCCATAGACTTGTCATATATAAAATTAAAAACAAAAATTAACATTTATCTTGATAATGTGTACGGTTTATAATTAATGCCTTAAATGCCGATTCAAACTTACGAGATTCGCTCCCCAATGTCACCGTTTAACACGTAATCCAGGGTATGTGGTGTATCGAAGGGGGATATAGAGAAAAGGAATAAATAAGCAAATCCTCTGAAATAAGTAAATCCTTCCAAACACTGTCAAGATCCTTTTATTGCATTCCAAAGTATTCGGAATAATTTTATGGATAGCAGTGCACAGAAAAAAAATCGTACTTCGGAAAGACGTGTATATACGTTCAGGCAAATAACGCTTTGGTTGAGAGGAACGTCTATATACTGTGGTGGCATGTAAGAGGTTGAAGTCGTACTGTAGATTTAGCTTCAAAGAACAGTATTATGGAATTAAATACATTGCTATTGTATCGAGGGGGCGATGAAAATTATAATTGAATATTGGGTCGTAAATATTGAAAGTTTGAGAAGCACTGATGTAGAGACCTAGAGGGTCAATCTATACGGTTAATATTTGCTCCTTCACGAAATTTCTCAACAATGTGAGTTCTGTTTGGCTGGACACTACCGTCCATAAAATTGTAGTCCAGGCGCATAGCACCCAGAAAAACCTAACATAAGCTTTCAGGATCTCATCCTTATAACGCTGTGAGTTCACAGCACCCGCATCGAAAACGCACAGTGGATGACTGTCCAACATTATGCCACCACACTCAAAGATTCCTTTGTCGCCAAGTCTGTCGAGTTTTGTAACGTATGAGGGATGGAAGTGAATTTCGTTCCCTCTTCAGTTGAAGATTCGACGAGAATCCGACTCGTCACTGAAAAGAACAGTCCCTCATTCTTGTGGTGTCTCCAGCTACACGATATAGGGTATTTTCTACTGGATGTAGTCGAAAGAACGCACCAGACTGGACGCCAAGCCTTAAAGGTCAGTCTTTGCAAAACGGCTGTAGACTGTTTGTCTGGAAGTTCTTCTTCCAGATACAGCAGCAAGGTCCCGAGCAAGCTGAGGAGCCATTGTCCGCCTAGGTCGTCTGGCGTTTAATGCTAAGTAACAATCCTGTGCAGATGTCGATGCTCTGTGGGTAACTTGTCCGACCATCCTGGTGACATTACCACTTGTCTGGAATTGATTCTATGATCGGGAGACCACTTCGGGCCACTTGTAACCATCCAGCCCCCTCCACTTGAGACTGGACATCTTCAAGACTCCATCTCAAACAATCATCTAAACCAGTGATCTTCAACCCCGGGTCCATGGACTGGTACTGGTCAGTGGATCAAATACTACTGGTCCGCGCAAGAAACATTAAATTATTTCCATTTTTTTACTGCGGCATATTTTTTCTTGGGTTTGGGCTACTTTTTATGAAAATCGCTTTATATTCCTTGTTAAAATACTTTATATTCATTTTTGTTGTAGCTATATTTTATTCTGAAGGCACGTTTAAATACTCTCTATTATAATAAAATTATGAAAACAAAACAGTCTAAAATATAAACAATCAATGTCTTAACCCTCAGCGGGCCGCGGTAAAATTGTCCAACGTTGACCGGTCCGCGGCCATAAAAAGATTGGGGAACGCTGATCCAAATGATTATGCGAAGTCATTCTCACTACAGACTATTTATTCTCAAAACTGGAGGCCGAATTCCCACATGCTAGAACGCTCTGAATCCAATAGTTCTGCAAAAACTAACACAAAACAACATCTTTTCTTAAACTGAAGATTGATAATCTACTAGCCATTCCTCAAAATATAACACATAAAATACAAATTCTATCAGTTTTCCGATGGTCATTTAAAATTATGACGAAAAACATGTTTGTGACCTTAATTTTGGACATGTGTATATTTAGTAACTGGGATATGTGCTTTCACTTTTTTTACACAAAATATTGAAATTTAGGTCAATTGAAATTATCTGCAGTCGAAATTTATATTCTGTGATTAATTTTTTGTATTTTGTTTTTGTGTTTTGGAATCCATTTCGTATTTTGTAAAAATCTCACGTTAAGAGACACTTAAATACATTGTTCGGAATGGCATTAAAATGTTCATTGCTGTGCGAGAAACCCTCTGTATTATTGTGCATGAATTTGCAACTTACGATTTAGTAGTTGTTCTTGATTAAATTTAGACTTTAACTCTGAATCATATAATAAATTGTTCCCTCTCCTTCATCATAGGTGTTTTTTTTTCTCCAGAAATGAAGGAAAGGGGCATTTTCCAATAGAAAACTATTTAGTTTTCCAAAAACAATGTACTAACGAGTACAAAAATTATTTCGTGGAACCCGGTATGATAAAAAATAGAATACTCTCAATGTATATAAAGAAAATATATATGTGAGCTTTAGATATGGCAATACAAATTTCATACAGAGCGTGAATTTATTTTAAAGGCATTTTTATAATATTTTTTTTCGATTTTTTATTGTAACTTGTGAAACTTTTGGACATGCCTCGAGGAACACCAGAGTTCCCTAGAACATAGTTTGAAAGCCACTGCTCTAAAGTATAGAATTCTTAAAGAATATTTTCATAGAATTTGATGCCATTTTCTCTTATTTAGTATAGGTCAGTTTCTGATGCATTTAATCTATTTTTGCTTTAAAGTGCGATTATTCTACACATTTTCTCTAACTTTGATATGATTATTAACAAGATGTGTGTTTGCGCACCTCAGAATTCCATTAAGACAAAAACGAAGTTAAACCGGACTGAACTGGATTTTCTATATTCAGTTATTCACGGGATTTTCATGTGTCTGCTTTATTTACCTTGAATCAGAAAGGAAGAAGAAAAGTAAAGCATAGATCAATGTTCATGAACCTGCCATGACACTATTATCAATCAAAAAAATATTCTCTTGCGAAATTTTGAAATATCTACCACAGTAAGAAAACAAACCACATGAGTGATCATTTTCAGCATAAAAAGATCAGCTAATATTTATGCATGCATAATATTTTTCAAAGAACCTCAGAGAAAAATCCTTAATAAAAATTAAACGTAAAATTTTAACTCTTAAATAAGTTCGTAAGTACTTTATATATTTCAAGTGATTCACAGAATGCGTTTACACCGACTTATTAACTATTTGTTGAAAATTTCCATCTAAGTTTTACTTTCTCAATATCATTCCATAAAACAATTTTAGATTTCTCACAGAGTGGAATTACTTTTGTGTGAATATAAAATTGTTTGCTACTTTATTATATCTGCATTTATAACAGTTATTTATAAAAGAATTAATAGAACAAAGAGAACTTTAGAGTTTTGAGCTTTGTGAGAAGCTGGAGTAGCTATAAATATAATAAAACTTTTATAGAATGCCCCTGTCTCCAGAAACTAAACTTTAAGAAGAAGACACAATATCGCTCTTTTTCAACAACGAAAAAAAAGGAAACAATTAGAAATAAATGCGTAGTTGTTGTTGTTTGTTGTTTTGCATAATAATACATTATTTCCTAACTTCAGTGCAACAGATGAAGTTGCCTTTCCACGTGACTGAGTTTTCAGTTTGCACAATTCCTATGTGTATGAGCCACTTCTAACCCATATACCACACGTCCACAAGTTTTCTTGAAGATACTTTTCGTGAATGTGTCAGTGATTTTTGGAAATGATTTCCTTATTGACGCATATTTGTTACCACAGCAACTCAATTGAACGATATACTGCATCTTTCTGGATGACGTGATTGCCAGAATTATTAGATAATGTTCCGGTTGTCATTCGAAATGTCGCTTGGTTCAACACGATGGGAATCAAGCCCATTTCAAAACTAAGTTGCGTAATTATCTCAATGGATTCTTAAGCCCTTAATGGATTGAGTGGTGAAACAGTCAACCAGCATGTTCAAACTGAATATGTCATGTGTTCCAGTATCGATATTTTCTTCGGAAGATACCTCAAGGAACTCCTCTATGAGACTGCAGCGGTGCCACCTCCGGCAAGTCGCAAACAACAAAGGACAGGGACAATGGCCCTTAACGACTGGCCAGAATAGGGATTCATTTCGTCTCAGTCGTCTAAGGCATGAACGGCGTAGCTGCGGACAGGTAGATCGGTGAATCAAATAAACACCCCTGCCAAGGTCAACAGCTTGTCGCAGAAGTGATGACCCGGACGTGATAGGAAAGAGTTCAATTGTAGTTCAATTTCAGTTGCAATGCAATTTTTCGTGAAACACTCGGCATCTTCGAAGAGGTTCGTCAATCCTTTTCTAGATACTACCAGGTCTCTATCGAAGTTTATGTTCGATAATTTGAGCACTTATAGTGTTGTTGTTGTTTCGTATCCCACTTGATTGACAGAAGTATCTAGATCAAGTCCATGAACACGAGCGTTTTTAAACGATGAAGAACTGTAGCGGAACTTGAGAGCAACTGGCTCTTATGGCAACATACATAAGCCAAGATGTACGCAGGAATGGCTTGGATCTAATTGCAATTCGGACAAGAAGGATAAACTTTAAGATCCGTCACATGGCGTTGAGCTCAAGTATGCCCACTGTGAAACCTAGCAGTTAGCACTTATAGTATTTAATAATAAAAAAAATTTCATTTTTAATTTCTTGTTTTTCCGCCAAAACTTCCATTGCCAATCCCCTGTAGCTACATAAAAAATGCTGCTTCATATGTATTTTTCCTTTCTTTAAAGTTTGAATCATGAATTCAGAGAGGCACCTTTCATATTATACGTATATTAATTTTATCTTAATTCTCATTGTTTCGAGTTTCATCTCAGCACACATACAATTAGTTCATGAATTAGGATTTCGTTACGAGATTTCTAATTTTATTTTTAAACGAAAGGAAGAAGTATTCAGAATTTTGTAAATGGCCTTCAAATGTGTGTGTTATTATTTTGATTCAAAGTTGTTGTGGTTTTTAAATTTTTCTGCAATTCTAACAACAGCTTGGACATATTTAGTATTTTTACCCTCAGAAAATTGATGAGAAAGAATTTATAAAAAACTTGTTAATACTTTCAATATTTCTCATTCAGATTTGCTTAACTTCAAATTGATTTGTTTCAGTTAAGGAGACACTAAAGCAGGGGTGGCCAAACTTTTGGGAAGAATGCAACTGTTTGATAAAAAATAATTATGCGTGCCACACACACACACACTTCAACTTTTCCAACAAACAAACATGGAAAAGTAAAAAATGTTATTTATAAGCTTATTATGGAATTTTTACGCAAATAGCACATTTTTAATACAAGTTTATGAAGTCTCGAAATTTAAAACAATATAATAAATAAGACGAAAGTACAAACTTAGGTTTATTGTTAATTAACTTTTTACAATTTCAATCAATTAAGTTAGGTATAAAATAAAAATGAGTAGCTTGAGAATCATTTAATTCAAAACAATTATTAAACGCTCAGTATCTACTTAATGTGGCTCTTTTGAATTAATACTTTTTCTTACCAAATCATCCATATTAGAAGTAGCTCTTACAGATGCTAAAAGCCCTCGTGTAGCTGAACAGTGCGACGTTAATATTCAATCAATCAATCAATCAATCTTACAGATGCTAGCAAAATTACGCTATTATAGGTGCACATTAGCTAGTTTTGAGTGATATTTATTTTATTATGTTCAATGTGTAAACAGCATAAAACATTTATTCACAAAAATATTTTGATCCAAATTTTGAGGTTTTTGTCTGATACAATCCTTCTTCAATAAAATTGTAAGAAGTGGTTATTTATTATATTTTCAAATTTTTTAAAATTTTTCTACAAGTTCCCGCGTGTCACTGCTACAACTCCATTGGGACACGGGTTGGCCACCTACACTAAAGAATGCAGTATGCTTTTGATGACGAACCTTGTCTTTCAAAGCCTCTTTCATAAAGAACGGAAAAAGACAGCAATCCGAGGTGCTACTTCATTCACGAAACTCCACGCCTTGCGTTATGAATATTTTAAAACCACAAATAACCAGTTAAATTGAATAATAATGCATTAAAAATTTTAAAAATTTCATTTTCAAAAAAAAATCACATTTTACAGAAATGCACGAATTTAGTCTCTAACATTGTGGATTCTTTAGTTATCCACCCCTAATAAGGGTTAATTCTTACAGAATATTGAATTTCATAGACAAAACAAAATGGAAAGGATTCGGGTATTCAGGACTTTAAAATAAATGTTAAACTCAAGGCCTACTGTGACCATCCCAGTATACGTGACCATAGGGCGCTGAGAAGCATGAGCCGATGTCCCGATCAGGTGGTCAGTCTAAAGCGAAAGCCCCAGTGTTTAAATCCCAAAGCAAGCTTAGTACTCATTTATCGACCCAATACAGTAGGGATGAAAAGCCGAGTAGACCTTGTCCGGACATGTGGCGTGGAAGCACGATATAAATAAATATTACTTGTATCCTTAAGGTATCCGACTACGTTCGGAACCGTGATTTCGCAAAAGCGTATAAATAGATAATATTTATGATATTTAGTGTCACTTAGATTAGACAATGTATATAAAACTGTTTTAAGAATAGTATTACAATAAAAAATTATTTAAGTACAATATTTTGACAAAAAATGAACATAGAATGACCCATTTTCAAAATATTCTCTTTTTGTGAAAAATGCTTCTATTATAATAATATTTTGCCTGTACATTGCAGAGACCTCTGTACAGAGGCTCAACTAGAATTTTTGAAATATATAACTTAGAAGTAAGTTTATCCATGTTTTACGACAACAGAGGGGAGAAATTTTAAGAAGAAAACGCCGATCATTATTTCAATGGGTTATAACTCTGAAAATAATGTGAATTTTTCAAAACTCATAGTTGGGCCTCTGTACAGAGGTCTGAGCTATGTACAGGCAAAATATTATTATAATAGAAGCCTTTTTCACTAAAGGAGAACATTTTGAAAAAGGGTTATTCTAAGTTAATTTTTTGCCTAAATACTATATTTAAATAATTTTTTTTTGTCAATATGTCCTCAAAACAATTTTATACATATATTCTAATTTAAGTGACACTAAATATCACGAAAATTATCCATTTATGCGCTTTTTCAAAATCACGGTTCCGAACGTAGTCGGATACCTTAAGTACTTACTGATTCTTAAAATAAATATTACTTGTTTCTCAAATAAAATTCTAATCATGGATATATTGCAAAATCCAGAGCGGTTCAGACAGTCAAATTTTTAGAAGCACCAGAAATATCATTAACATTCAAGGCAACACATTCCAAAATGTGCATAAAAAGTTAAGCAGAACTGATATTCTCAAAAAGAATTATATGTAAAAATAAAAGAAACGTAAATAACAAGTAGTTAACTAAGTTTAGATAGTTACAGATATAACAGAAATTGATAATGCATTAAGGTATCCGACTACGTTCGGAACCTTGATTTTAAAAAAGCGCATAAATGGATAATTTTCATGATATTGAGTGTCACTTAGATTAGAATACATGTATAAAATTGTTTTGAGGACATTTTGACAAAAAAATTATTTGAATACAATATTTCGGCAAAAAATTAACTTAGAATAACCTTTTTTTCAAAATGTTCTCCTTTTGTGAAAAATGCTTCTATTATAATAATATTTTGCCTGTATAGAGCTTAGACCTCTGTACAGAGCCTCAACTATGACTTTTGAAAAATTCACATTATTTTCCGAGTTACAACCCATTGAAATAATTATCGGCGTTTTTCTTAAAATTGCTCCCCTCTGTTGTCGTAAAACAGGGATAATCCGACTTCTAAGTAATATGTTTCAAAAATCATAGTTGGGCCTCTGTACAGAGGTCTGAGCTATATACAGGCAAAATATTATTATAATAGAAGCCTTCTTCACTAAAGGAGAACATTTTGAAAAAAGATTATTCTAAGTTAATTTTTTGTATTTAAATATATTTTTTTTTGTCAGAATGTTCTTAAAACAATTTTATACATGTATTCTAATCTAAGTGACACTAAATATCATGAAAATTATACATTTATACGCTTTTTTAAAATCACGGTTCCGAACACAGTCGGATACCTTAAGAGTAATAAAGACAAGTAATTCATTAAAAATAATTAAATGGACTTGAAATACGCCTTTTCATAAATGTTTGCATCAAGTTTGAATTCTTACGGAGTTTTCGAACTTTGTAATAAAACCGTATAATAGGTGCATTCCAGGTTAAATGTGGAAATATTTCAATGAGAAAAAAGGCTACAGCCAGTGAGTTTGGCAAAATGAGATCAACCCAATCAAACTTCTATTTTCTTTGTTAATTAACTTAAGTTTTCACAAAAAAAAGTTGGAAAGTTTCGAGAATTGGTTCAAATAATTTCAGGTTACTACTACTATGTATATGCACATATACTAAATAATAATTATTATTTTCATTTTATGATTTTACAGGAAAGAAAGAATATGTAAATCCTATACTTTTAAGTCCAGTGACAGGATTTTGGATTCCCGAAAAAGATCATATACCAGAAGTAAGTTAATTACTTAATATAAATATTTCTTTTAAAAAAAAGATAATTGTCTTTTTAATTAAGGAATAAAGAAATTAAGGATAAGAAATTTTTTAAGGGGTCTGGCACGTCCATAGGAACTCATGTTAAATTGCGTAAGTTTATGTACCTTTTTCTCAGGAACTACGCATTCCTTATGGATAAAATTTTTACAGTCAGTTATGTGTACTATTAAAAACATTTCAAAGAAGGGTTTTATTTATTTTTTTTTTGTTAAAAAATAAGTTAATTATGTATTTTTTAAAAATTGTCCAAATTTTTTCCCTAAAATTTAGTTTTAAAAAGTTATATCTAAAAGAGAGCGTCCTAGGTATACCTAATTCCCTCCATTCAAATATGTAAACATGTTAAAAGTCTTCTCACTGAAAATTTGAGAATTATATAATAAGTAGTTTTTGAGAAAAAGATACATAAAGTGAAAAATACCACATTTTGAGAAAACAGGCTTTTAAGGTATTCGACTATGTTCGGAACCGTGATTTTAAAAAAGCGCATAAATGGATAATTTTCATAATATTTAGTGTCACTTAGATTAGAATACATGTATAAAATTGTTTTAATGACATTATGACAAAAAAATTATTTAATTAGAATATTTTGACAAAAAATTAACTTAGAATAACCTTTTTTCAAAACGTTCTTCTTTTATAAAAAATGCTTCTATAACAATATTTTGTGCTTATATAAAGTAAACACTTCTCCAGAGAGTCTCAACTAGGAATTTTTGAAAAATTCACATTATTTTCAGAGTTATCACCAATTGAAATAATTATCGGCGTTTTTTTCTTAAAATTTCTCCCCTCTGTTATAGTAAAATATGGATAAATCCACTTCTAAGTTATATATTTAAAAATTTCTAGTTGAGCCTCTGTACTGAGGTCTGAGCTATATACAGGAGAAATATTATTTTAATAGAAGCATTTTTCACAAAGGGAGAATATTTTAAAAATGGGTCATTCTATGTTCATTTTTTGTCAAAATAGTGTACTTAAATAATTTTTTATTGTAATACTATTCTTAAAACAATTTTATGTACATTTTCTAATCTAAGCGACACTAACTAAAGATTATCCATTTATACGCTTTTTCAAAATCACGCTTCAGAACGTAGTCGGATACCTTAAGTAAAAATTTGTAATTTTTTGAGCATTTACTTCTTTTAGTGTTTTCTAGAAGCCCATGAAGCCCTATTTTTACTCTCTGCTCATACAAAAAACTCTTCTAATTCTTTTTTTTTTCATTATTTTTAACAATTGTGCCTTTTTGGGGGATCTCAAGATGCTTTCGTTGGGCTACACGAATCCTACGTGTATCTAGTTTTTTGAAGCATAATACACCGTTATATAACTTAGTTCGGTATCACTATGTCTTAAGATCATTAATTTTGCTACATGACTCATACTGAACTGGGCAATAGCCATATTTACCCCGAATTTTAATTTTTATTTCCGCAAATGTAGATCTTGGAATCAATTGACCATATGGTTTTATTAACTGACTCATTTGGGTTCTGAGTCTTTCCATGTAAACATTTTCTTAATAACAAAGGATCACCTAGATCTCTTCACTTAATTCATTATGGTGTATGGTATGTGTGTATGTGTTTATGATCATAGTGCCTTTCGTTGCATTCAGCTTCTGTCTTTTGAAACTTGCACCAGGTCCTCCTTTATATCCTCAGTACACAGTCCATGTTGAGGGCTCTTGTTTGAAGACAGAAGATGAAAAGAAACAGCCCAAACAGCAGTTTTCATGCTGAGTAGATCATTGATATTATTTCTAATAGCTCCACTTTAATATCTTTGAATTTTTTTTATATTAAAATGTCGTGAGTCAGTTACGACCATTTAGGCTTTTTCTATCACTTGACTTTTTTTCTCTGTTTTGCTTTTAAGATCTGAAAGACGTGTACCCATACACTTTTGGGGATAAGCCCAATACACTCTAATTTTTCCACTTGAACATCATACAGATTCATGTCCATCAGAAACCTATACAAGGGGAAACACAGGTGCTCTTAGCAGAGCTCATTTGATGCGTTTCAAAAATTTAAAAAAAAATACTTCTAATTATCGTATTTTCTCATATCATATATCATTTTAAACAGAAATGTCTGAACTTTTAAAAAATACTACAAAGTGAAAATTGATTATTTTTCAAAAATTCATGGGCCGGACCCTCTTAAAGAAGGATAATCCCTGTATATTTAAACACTTAATGAGAGAAGTTAATACAAGAGTCACTAAATATGTAATAGCTTCTTCAACTTCAGCTGAAATGATAAATTAGAGCGCCAACTTTAATTAGTCCAAAACTGAATGTTAATTTTTACTTCACATAGTTTTCAGTTATATACATATCCAACTCAATATACTTCAGAATGAAATTAAAACTAATTTACATCTCGAACAAATATAAAACCAGACGATAAATAAAAAAATATATATTGAGAGGTTAAGCCGATAGCATTGTCTTGCATTTGCTGCTGTTGTAAAATTGAATTTTAGGAAACTAGTTAAGGCCTTATTTTGACTGAAATTAAAACGAGAATTAAGGAGATTTTAAATATTTTTCTCAAAAAGTACTTTTAACATACTTGCATAGCTTGGGTTTTTTTCTCTGCTGAAATAAAATTCATTACTAAAAATTCAGTGAGTGAGGGAATATTAACGTCGCACTGTTCAGCTACACGAGGGCTTTTGGCGACGGACCAAGTAATTTTGAACCATGGTCAAGTGACGTGGACGACACCTGAGCTGGCACCCCTCTCTCCTAACTACCACACCACACCAACGGGAGGATGTTTCAGCTCTCGACAGATTTAACGTGCATCGCTGTCCTACACGGCGGGTTTTTAGTGGTACTGGGCTCGAACTCGTGACATGCCTGCCATGATCCGATACCTCGACCATTGGGCTACCGCAGAACTCTAAAAATTCAGTACATGAGAGCTATATTATCATCACACTATACAGAAACACGAAGGCTATTGAAGACGGACCCCGTAATTTTGAACCTCGATCAAGTGACGAGGATGACACTTGAGCTTGTACCCCCTTTCCAAACTACCATACCGCGCCAACGGGAGGACTTGCGACTGAACATATTTAACAAGCATCAGACCCCTTTACCTGGCGGGTCTTCAATAGCACCAGGACTCGAACCCACGACACACCGACCTTGAGTTCGTGACCGTAACCACTAAGTTACTACGTCCATAGAAATTCGCTGAGAAACGTATGCAAACTGCCTTTCAAATTGTTCTTCCATTAAGGCTTACATTGCTTTCCCTATGAAATCAAAAAAAAAAAAAAAAATTATGACTAATGTATCATGAATAAAAAATTCTTATTATTATAAATTCCTTATTAATTATTGTTTTTATTTCTAGGTTATACAGTTGACACAAGGTTCATAAAATTTTCGGGAAAATTAAACTTCGGAAAGATTTATCATCACAGTTTTCTTTTTGTCACCCATTCCAGTTTCTCCCATTTATTGTAAAGTAACAGAAAATAATGCTGTATACTTTTGTAAGTGTCTCAATTATTGTTGTTTTTTTATATAAATTTAATTAAAATTTATTTAATCCATATTGCTTCGATAAAATACTTATTTTATGTATAAACTTTATTTCATTTCAATTTCACTCTCAACATTATGATTTCCGATAAAACCGTCAAATGTGTTTCTGAAAATTGTAATAATTAAAACAGAATTGTGGGTGCGTTGCACATATGCGTATTTTCTCTAACTTCCTTTAAGAAACAATCATATTCATCGTATTCTTTGTCACCATTTTTTGAAATTACTTGTCCATATATTCGTCAAACTCCGTAAAATCATACACTATTTAATGTTCCTTTTATTATAAAACAGTATATTAATAATCACATATGATTAGTGCTATTCAAGATTGCTACATATTGCAGCTATTCAAATATTTAACACACGAGAAAAGTTTCTAAAACAAGTTATTTAAGAGATTTCATAGTATTTTAAGAAATGAAATTTAGAGTATTTTTTTTCTATTAAATTAAAGTTTAATTTGTTAAATAAAAGTTACCAGGAAACTAATAATAACGATGGCTAAAAATGAATATTTAGTTACAGTTTAGTGAGAGTATTTAGAGCGTAGCATATACAGTTTTCATCGACCCGAGGGTTGTTGGCGATGGAAAGTTTAATCGTCGCCAACAACCCTTCTAACGCGACAGATTTTAAATTATTTTTTGATTTTGAATCTTAGTCAAGCAACGAAGAGGGCACCTAAGCTGGCACTTTCATTCTCCAAACTTCTACACCACATCAGCGTAGGAACATTGAACCTTGACAGATTTAACGTGTATCAACTTCTCTACACAGCGGGTCTTTTGTGGCAGTGTTTCGAACCCAAGGCTTGACAACGAAGGCAACGCGTTCACGACCGTGACTTCTAAGCTACCACGGAAGCTAAAATGAGAGGCTTGGTAAATTATTTTGAATAGTGTTATATTTTCAATAATTATATATAGTTATATATATTTTTTTTTTTTTTTTGGATTTTTCAAGCTCTATATATAATACTATATAACAGAAACACGTCATTTAATGGAATAAATGAAGAAATAACTAGCTTTGTGCTTCTCAATTTATTAACTGCATATACAATGTGTGTGTGTGTGTGTGTGTGTGTGTGTTATACCGCACTTAAATTCATAAACCTTTTTCAAGTTTCCATACTGTGAAAAGCAAAATATTTCTATCTATATTCCTGTATACAATCCAAATAATTTCAGCATTGAAATATTGGAGCATTATTGAATGTCAGAAGATGGAGAGTTTGAATTTTTTGTTTTTCTTAAGGTATCCGACTACGTTCGGAACCGTGATTTTAAAAAAGCACATAAATGGATAATTTGCGTGATATTTAGTGTCACTTAGATTAGAATACATGTATCAAATTGTTTTAAGGAAATTTTGACAAAAAAAAAATTTATTTAAATACAATATTTTGGCAAAAAATTAACTTAGAATAACTTTTTTTCAAAATGTTCTCCTTTCATAAAAAAATGCTTTTAAAATAACAATATTTTGTTTATATAAAGTAAAGACTTCTCCAGAGTCTGAACTATTGTTTTTGAAAAATTCACATTATTTTCAGAGTTACAACGAATTGAAATAATTCTCGGCGGTTTTATTTTTTTTTTCTTAAAATTCCTCCCGTTGTCGTAAAACATGGATAAACCCACTTCTAAGTCGTATATTTCAAAAATTCTAGTTGAGCCTCTGTACAGAGGTCTGAGCTATATACATGCAAAATATTATTATAATAGAAGCATTTTTCACAAAAGGAGAATATTTTGAAAAGGGGTCATTCTATGTTCATTTTTGGTCAAAATATTGTACTTAAATAATTTTTTATTGTAATACTATTCTTAAAACAATTTTTTGTACATTTTCTAATCTAAGTGACACTAAATATCATAAATATTATCAATTTATGCGCTTTTGCAAAATCACGGTTCCGAACGTAGTCGGATACCTTAATGAAAACTCAAAACTAGAAGTGTGAAATAGTATATCAGATGCTTTGCTTTAGTTAAAAGCTAGCTTAGAGTTATATTAAAGTTGCACGAGAGCTATTGACACAGACCTCGTAATTATGAGTCATGGTCAAGTGACGAAGATGACACCTGAACTGATACCACCTTTTCTAACTTCCACACCACACCAATGGAAAGTCATTGAGCTGCAACAGATTTTAAGTGCATCGGCTTCCTCTACACGGTAGGTCTTCAGTGACACCATAACTGCAGCCCGCGATACACCGGCTAGGAGTTCGTGATCTTGACCACTTGATTACCGCGGCCACAAAGAATGTCAAAGAGCAAGACTTCTATTAAAAACATTTTTCCAGATTGGAAATTATTCAATATTAAAAAAAAAATTCTCCCTGGTTAGGAAACATTTTCACAACATGTTAATTCTTTAAAATTTAGGAACATTCAACAAGCGTATAATTTCTCCCTTCACAATTAAAAGTTAAACAGGCGTCACAAAAAAGGGGACGAAATATGACGAATAGGTGAAAAAGGATTGACTGATTTGAATAGGAACAAGTGATTAGAATATTAAACAGAATTTTCATACCTGTGAAGAGCCCCAGAATAAATTATTATAACAACATCGTAATATTTTTCATTACAACGAATTATCAACATTGTAATATTTTCTTTTTCATATCTTGTTGCTCAAATCTATATTTGGGTATTAGTCAATAAGTTTCTAAAATATTTTGTACTTTGACTACGAACGCACTCAAAAAAATGTACAAGATTCATCTTGTCTTAGAAAAGTAATAAATTTCGGCCTTCACAAAGAAGATAAATATTATTGGATTCAGAAATATTTTTGTTGTTGTTGCCCTTGAGATTGTTTATGTCTGAACACCCTTGTCACCCTTTCGTGTTTTTAAAAGCCTGCGACAGAGCTAATTTTAAAGATTATGTCACTTAAGAGAATTTCTGTAGTTTTTTTTTTATTCGGTAACTCACTTGGAGCTATAGATTACCAGTTAGACCTGTGTAACCACAAATGCAAATATTTTGCTCTTACACACCCTCTAAATTATTTTCTAAACATTATCATTTCATAGTGTGTTCTAAACAATCCTTTAAAGTAAAACCTTTGTTCAGGAGCAGGAGGTTTTTTTTTTTAAAAGAAAGGTACCGTATCTTTTAATTTAAATTTTCTCAATATTCTCAATCGATTATAAAAATGTTTATTTATAAAAACTGGAAATAATTTGATTTGTCGGCGTTTATAAATGCTTTTTAACGCTGTTTTTTCATAACTTATGCTTATGCCCTCAATTTATTAAGGTAAATATTACATTCTACATATTGCATTGTAAAATATTTGTAATAATCCAAAAATCGTATTATTATTATTATTTTGGAACTGTCCGCATTTTTAACAAAATTATTTAATTTTTTGTTTATTAAAAACATAGCACATGTTTTGTTATGAAATTTATTATGATAAAAAGTATCAAAAAATCTTCTTAAGTTTCTGTACATATTTTTTAATCTTTATAGATGTTACAATTTTTTCGTAGAATTATTAGCTAAAAATTTATTAAAAGATAAGAAAAATGAAAACAAAATTGTCGCTAATTTCTATTTATACAATAATATTATTTTTAAAGTTAATAAAACATTTTTTTTTTTTATATTTCATTAAAAATATTTAAGTAACTTTCAGTTTTATAAATCAATGGTATTAAGTATTAAGACTTTTATTACAGAAGGTATTGAAAAAAAATAATTAAACTCCACAATTCTAATTTTTAAATTTCTTCTGCTCATTCAAATTCAACAAGCCATTTAAAACTAAAGCCGACATATCCTCATCCTGCGTAACTGCTGCTTAAAATTACGTGCAGCTCAGCTAGACTTAATATCAACCAGCCATGTTTTCATATACTTTTGAAAGTTCCTAGCCCACAATAAGCTGTATATTTACAAAAAATTATGCTCAAAATTTAAATTTTCTACTCTTGGTTTAAATAAGAGAAGTTATTTCCCTGTAAAATGTAGTTTGATCACATTAGTAAATCAAAATTAAAGTTCATAAGGCAGCTGTTCTCAACTTCAGACTGACCACGGCATACATCTGCTCATGCTCCTCAGCGTCCAATGGTCACGTATTCTAGGATGGAAAAAGCAGGCCCTGACCCTCATGGGCTGTTGCACCACTGAGTTTGAGAATTAATTTAATTTCGTAATTCAACTATTTATATTAGGGTTGGGCACATCGTGGAAGCGGAGGGCCACATCTTGTGCTGTTGTGGCTAATGCCACCTGTCTGACGTAGTCAGAACGAGGCCCACGAAATTCATCATGGCAAAGGGCTAGAAGTACGCATGTCGTTGGCCTGGGCCTTGAGCACCATGCAGGTGACAGTACGAATTAGCTCGGCGAAATTCCCCAAAGGGACGATAGATGGTGGCACCCCCTATCTCCACCTCCACTATTTTGGCATGGAACTGAAGGGGAGGGAAACACTCTCCGGTCCCCTGCACTTGCGATTCAGCCCACAAGACTTTCGGATCCACTGATTTAACGAGCTCGTACTCCGTGTGTACTCGGAGGGTATTTGGTGGCATCGGGAATCGAACCCAGGCCTTCCGGTCTGGCGTCCGATATGTTCTAACCACTAGGTTACTCACGGCCCCACATCTTTTTAAAATGATTGTATTCAGTGTAAACAATAATAAATATATAATTACAATAGTGGCAGTTTTATTCGACTTATTTATTGTGCTAATTTCAGGTTTTCTATGGCAGCAAGCACATTTAATTTTAGAGTCAGTTTATTGAGACAAATGTGTGTCCCCTATTACACTTTTCAACTTTTTTTTAAAAAAAATCTGGAGTGAAATTGCTTGTGTTAATTCAGCCAACTTGCATCTATATTTACTCTTGTTGATCTCCATGCAAGAAAACCTTTACTCCCAAATATATGTCGATTAAAACATAAAGAACAATTTCCCGTAAATTTCTCCATACACATGGACAATTTTCAGCTGACAAAGATTTGCAAGCCAATTAACGCAATAGCATTAAACATTTTCTTTATTGATCGGTTTTCAAGTCACTAAGTTCAAGCTGTAGCTCCTCGAGTGTGCTGTATTAATACCAACAGTAGTGGGATGGCGGACAAATTGAATTTACGCTCAATTTTCTTAAAATCCTGAAATCTTCCTGCGATTACGTCTTTCAAACTCTCTTTGCAGATGATTTCTTAGTAGAAACATTTTAAGGTATCACCTGTTTTTGTGCGGTCTTTTTCTATGCGATTCCCTTTTTGTGCGATTTTATTTTTTATGTGAGATCTTTTTTTTATGCAGTGTATGTATTTCAATAGCTTTGGTGCCACTGTAATGTTTTGTATCTATTTACTAGAGGCGTAACGGAGAATGTTGGGACCCCCCTTCCCCCTGAAAGTCAGGTTTCGCCTTTAATATTTTATAAATTTGGAAAATACGTATTTAGCTTTAGTCAAGCCTTGGGCCCCTAGAGTCCTCCCCCCCCCCCCCGTGATGCGGGGGTGTACGTTATGCCATTGAAATGTGTAGACACTTCAAGACGCTTTGTTCATTTGTTAGAAATAGTCTCCCGACAATGCACATTCAGTTGCTTTCTTTCAACACTCCAGCAGCCCGCGCTTGATTGAAGTCGAAACTTTCAATGACAGTGGTATTATGAATAATTTGATAGATTATGAAGACAGACAAGCAGAACCGGATTCTTTAAGATGCAGGGATTCAGCTTTCCAACAAATTGGAAAAGCAATTTCTTCAAAAAGATACCAATTAAGGAAGGAGTATAAACTTCCAAAAAGGGCTTCAATCATGTATAGCTGGTTAACGTGACATTTCCAAGCAAATGTGACCACCCGACTTTCGTCACAAAAACTTATCTCTTCTTTTATGTTGCCAATAAATAAATCAATTGCAATTGTACTTTCAAGTGACGAAAGCGATTTTAAACTTATTTATTACAGGGCTTTGGATTAAGATTATATATGTGCATTTTGTGAAAACTTATCCGTGTATACAATGAGAATCTATACTTTTTAAAAATGTTTCCATGCGTAATATTTAATTATTTATTTGGTTATGGAAGTACTCTTACATAAATTTCGTAAATAATTAGCATATTTTATAAATGCGAACTTTTTTATGCGGTCCCTATCCACCGCATAAGAAAAATTTTCTGTAGTATTTCCACGAATTAGTTTGTTTTACGTAAGAATTTATGAAATTTTTGAAAATTTTTTGTGTGCGTTTATTTTTATGTGGTCCCTATCTACCGCACAAAAACAGGTTCAACTGTATTTAAATGCAATGTTTTGACAAAAAATGAACATAGAATTATCTATTTTCAAAACATTCTCCTTTGATGAAAAATGCTTCTATATTAATAATATTTTGCCTGTATGTAGCTCAGATCTCTGTACAGTCTGAACAACACGATTTCTTAAATATATAACTTAGAAGTGGATTTATACATATTTTAATACAACAGAGTGAAGAAATTTTAACAAAAAAAAACACCGATAATTATTTCAATTGGAAGTAACTCTGAAAATAATGTGAATTTTTAAGAAATCCTAGTTCAGGCCCTCTGGAGAAATCTTTGTTTTATATAAGCACACACACACACACAAAATATTATTATTATAGAAGCATTTTCATCAAAGGAGAATGTTTTGAAAATAGGTCATTCTAAGTTCATTTTTTGCCGAAATATTGCATTTAAATAATTTTTTATTCTAATAATACTCTTAAAACAATTGTTTACATATATTATAATCCAAATGACACTGAATATCGTGAAAACTATTCATTTATACGTTTTTTTAAATCACGCTTCCGAACGTAGTCGGATACCTTAAGGTACTTTGTTTTTCTAATTGCGAAAAAAAAATACGTATATTTGATCCCGTACGGTGGATTTTTTAAGTGTCTTAGCGGGCTGCATGTAGCCCGAGGGCCACTAGTTGTTCATCCCTGCTTTAAATACTTTTTAAAACAATCATTATGTGTTACTCTATTTAAAGAAAGATACATTAATTCTTCCCAAATGAGACATTTGTTAAAATAAGACCTTTGAATAAAACAAATTTTGATTTTATTTCCAAAACCGTTTAGAAATTTGCACAATCTGAGGTCAATGCCTCTTATAGAAACTTCAAAAAGTGAACATTAAATACAAAGCTCACAACAAACTAAACTGTATTTAAAATGTTTCAAAATAAATAACGAAATTCTTAAGGAAACAGTTTTTAGTATGCACTACTGTAAAGTACTCAATTATTGTAGCATTCTCTTTTTATTTATTCATTTTTGTACATTTTCCTTAAAGGAAACTTATGATTCATTCAGCAACTACAATATGACCTACATTCTGACGTAATACATAGGCTACAAAAAAAAACTCTCTTTAGATTGCAATAAAAAAATCAATTTCATTTTGAAGGAACGGATTATGTCTGAACGAAATGAATCTCTTGAATCTTTAAAAAAAAGAACGCGTTAAGTATATTATTTTCGATGATACATTATTTCTGGCATGCGTTGTCAAACACTCGACAGTGCGTAACGCATTAAAAAACCTATACGATTTGATAAATATCAAAATCTCACTAAGTGTTTCTCAAAGTGTGGGGCGCGCCCCCTGGAGAGGGCGCGATAACCCTACAAGGGGGGCGCGAGCATATCGAAAATAAAAGATTAAAAAAAATTAATTTACTGTAATGAAGTAAGAAAATACTTTCTGACATAATAAAAAATACATATTTACTCTGATAGAATTTATTAGTATTACTTCATCAAACATAAAAGCTTTCATTTCGATACATTCATTAGCTATCTGATCCTATAAATAAATAAAAAGCATCACATTTTGTTTGATTTTCTGTAATCCCACGATGAGAGATTATTTTACTGAGTTTTCTCACTCTCTCTTTTTAAATCTAAAATACTATTTCAGAGAAAAGACAAAACCCAGTCCCAGAAAAACATTCTAGGAAGATAAAAAATTCATCTGTTTGACCTTCGAACTTACTGCTAAGTTAAGTTCGTTCCTTTTTTATGTCTTTATTTTTTATTTAGGGAAGTTGTAAATAATGCGCCTGTACAAAAGAGTTATATGACATTTTGAAAAGCAGAGAAAACCCTTTGAAGGATTATTTGGCCAATATTTATTTTTATGAGTATTCTGTGAAACATATAAAGCATGATGTGTGTGTGAAAAATGTTTTATATAATTCATTTTTAGAACTTGACATTCATAGTTTTACATTGATTAAACATTTAACCCGGGAGCGTTCGCGCGGGGTACAAACTACAAAAATTTGAACAAACTATGACAGTTTTGCTTGCAGATATCATTCCTGTAACGTTCGTGAAAAGTTTCTGTGATTTGTGTCCTTTATTAAGGTCGCGTACCTTAGAAACATTTTAATTCGGTTCTATTGGAATTTTTCTCAAATTATCAATGAAGAAAGGTAGAAAGTAGGTAAGTATACTTTCTCTTCGTTAAATTATTCACTGGAATTGTGATTTTTATTGTGTACAATAAAAATAATTGTAAAAAAATCTTCGGCGTCACCCCGCGCGGCTATTACCATTAGTATCGAATGCGTGTCTGCTCCCGGGTTAAAACATTTTGAAGTCTTCTCGTTTTAAATATTAAAAATAACACAATTATTCTTTATCTGAATTTTTTGCATTCTTTTTCATTATTTAACATTAATAATAAATGCTAATTTGTGTGGATTACAATGATAGTTCGTTTAAATCTGTTTAAAATATGAGCATTCATTTAAAAAAATCATTTTACATTTTTGTATTCATTGCCGTGCTCTTGGTTTTACTCACCTTACAATTCCGCAAGTGCCGACTGGGTGGCGTAGTTGGTTTGTCGCGGGCCATCTGCGCCTAAATTTGCGGATTCGACCCCAGCCCATGTCGGTGGATTTTCATGATACAGAAAATAGACAGCGGTCATGAACGGCCATGTCGTATGAATATTCGGCATGTAAAAAATCCCTTGAAGTGCCCGTTTGGCTTGGCTGCCAAAACTCCTAAGTTCAATTTTGCATCGTCAGAGTTCAGGTACCTCCCTCTGAGGAGGAAACTGGGCATCAAAATTACTTGCGGCAATTGGTATCGCCTATTATACGGTGCCGCACTTAAAAGTGATACCACCTCCTGGGGAATGAGCTAGATCTCTCCCCAAAGGTAAAAAATATCAACATTTGCAATTACACGTTTTGCGAAGATGTCGGATAGTTTGCCCAGACTCACGCAGACGTTCGCGAGAATGCTAATTGTGACGGATATGATAAGGGAGCAACATAGACTAGACTATTTTTCTAATGACATATAAACTTTTAGAAATGGATGATGAAAGAAATAAATCTTTAAATAAATATCATTTTGTAATCTGTTCCAATTTAAAAATTATAGATACGAAAAATAACATAATTATAGTATTACTTAAAAAAATGTAATTTGTTTAAAATATATATTACTTAAAAGTAACAAATACAAAATTTAATACTTTCTTGTGAATTGGTACGGTTTATAATTAAGATCGTATGGTAGCTTTAGCGACAAAGCGCATTATTATTGTGTATGGGGGGGTGCGATAAAAATTATGATTGAAAATTGGTCGCCAGTAGTGAAAGTTTGAGAAGCACTGGCTTAGCGACTTTAAATTAAAGTTAATTAAAGTGTTTTGTTTGTTTGCTTAGAAGGATACAGACATTTTTTAAAATGCAGTTTTACTAATATTCAATAAAAAGAAACTAGCAAAATATTAAATATAAGCGACAATATTTTAAATTGGAAATAATTCATATTGAAAAGAATTTACATTAGAAATAATTAATTAATAATATTAATTCGCATTGGAAATTAAGTAAAAGGAATTAATTTAAGGAAATTTGTAATACATTTTGCTTTCAAAGTTTTTCATTAATTTCTAGAGAAGTGAACTCTTAATCCAATAAATAAAATTAAAAAAATGAGTGAAGTTCTTTGAGCCATTTTGTGTTTTAATTAATGACCATTGCACATAATGCCTTTCTTTGTGTACTAGTAACGATCTAAATTTTCTAAAATATGTTAAGCAAAAAAATTTTTATCTTCAACTCTTCAAGTTCCTCTTTATTTTGATTAGTGCATATAAGTATAATTTTTTACAAATCAAGAAGTAAAGAACTAGTTAAGGAGGGAACTAAATATTTAAAACTTTAATATAATTTCATCAATATGACTTTCTTTTTGGTATATTTGGAAATAAAACATTTTTTTTTTTTTTTTTTTGTATTGCATTGTGTCACAATATTTTGATCTTTTCTCTTATATTGAATTATTTCCATTCTACACAATGTATCTATGGTAAATATTAGGTCTACAAAAGAGTCATACAAGTTCCAAGTAAGATTTTTTTTGTCAAAGTTTTTCAAAAGGATTTCGTCGCTGAATAAAGTTAAGTTATTAAGTTTAATTGAATGTTTTAATAATACTATATAAAATCTCAACGACCATTTTTGCGTTACCGCAAAAATGTCCCTTACGGATGCAAAATACTGATAATATATTCTGATTATATATTTTAAGTAGTTAGGCTTAGCTAAAATAACCGAATTTAATGACAGACGAGAGTTAATACGCAAATTGTTTTGCTTTAACTTTATGTTTAAAAGTGTGGGAAAAAAATTCTGCTAATGCAATATAGGAATTAAATAATAACAAATTGGAAAACAAAAGATTTGTTTGGTTTATATTGCAACGTGTGTCAAACTGTGGTTTTTTGGGAAAAGGATGTGACAAAAACTTTATCTAACTTGATACGTATTAAATTGTATGACTAAAGTATGAATTTCTCATACCATTACGTTATTTGTTTTTTAGAATGTTAAGTTCCTAAACTTCAACTATCTGCTTAATCCTTTATCTACTGCTTTATGAGTCACTGCAATTTTTTTCATGCAATATTTTTTTTTTATCACTACATTGAAAATTAGGGAATATACATAAACAAAATACTCAACTTTGGGAAATTTAATCTGTTAGAGCTAATTAATTAATTAAAGATATTCAACTGCAAAATTAATTATATACACTGTTCACTTAAACTAAACAATCAAATCGCTTTCTAAGGTCTTCATTAACATACAAAAAAAAATAAGACACTTACCTTTGACATTAAATATTTTTGGGAACAAAAATGATAATCTTCTCAATCCGCTGAAAATGCCGCCAGCTAAAAACGCAACTTCTGCCTTAAAATTATTCGCATTCCCCGCTAAAATACTCATCATAGAACCCATGCTGCCATATATCTTGGAAGAGTGGATTTAAAAGAATATTCCTGCTAAGTATCGTCAGAGTATTCGTAAAAATGATTATTCTATGTAATTTTAAAGTGAGTGGTACTTATAAGTACCATCGGTAGATAAAGGGTTAAAAACTGTTCTACAAACGGAATATTTCTTATACTTCCTTTTTGTTCTTATATATGAATTTATTCTTGAAATATGAGCTGTAATGATTTCCTAAATGTAAAGTTCCATAGATTGCTCAATGCAAATAATAGTATAAAAATGTCTATAAAATTTGTCTAAGGATTAAAATTATGTTTGTAAGGCCTCATACTTTATTTTATCCCTTATTTAACATTTTTAAAGATGAATTAAAGAACACGATTAAAAAATTTAAACTCTGCTATCCGTATTAATATTTCTATATATGAAAAAGTTTTTCTTGATGCAGTAATAAATTTATTTATAAATAAGATATAGCTAGCAAAAATGAGTTGTAAAAAGTTGAATCTAACTGAGGAGTGCCAAGAACGATTTGCTAAGAGGATCCTCCCCCTACCTTCCAGCGCTTTCTCGAAAAATCTGCTGGTGTCATAAATAGTGATGTTACAAATTCTTCCAGTTTTTTCCAGAAGCATCTACATGGTCACCAAAAATGGTCACCAACAGGGTTTCCAAGTCACCAAATTTGTAACTCATGCATTTGTTTATAATATAGAGTTTTTAAAATTTCAAAATATATAGTAAATAATTAGTTTTTCCTTTTAACATGTAAAGGGATAGCTCTTTTAGCATTACGGTATAGGAAAAAAAATGCAAAACGCATTTTATAAAAAAAAAAATGTGTCAACTCGGATAAAAATTAGTAATATGATAAAATAAGGGATTCTCTACAGGATAGTGTAGCCAGAATATAATATTAATGTTTGTGAGTACTTTTATAGCTAAAAAAATATTCCGCGAATTCTCTCTCACAGCCCCTATTCTTTAACATTAAACGAAGATAACCTTAAGATATCCGATTACGTTCGGAACCGTGATTTTGCAAAAGCGTATAAATGGATAATATTTATGATATTTAGTGTCACTTAGATTAGGAAACGTATATAAAATTGTTTTAAGAATATTATTACAATAAAAAATTATTTAAATACAATATTTTGACAACAAATTAGCATAGAATGACCCTTTTTTACAATATTCTCCTTTTGTGAAAAATGCTTATATTATAATAATATTTTGACTGTATATAGCTCAGACCTCTGTACAGAGGCTCAACTAGAATTTTTGAAATATATGACTTAGAAGTGGGTTTATCCATGTTTTACGACAACAGAGGATAGAAATTTTAAGATAAAAAACGCAGATCATTATTTCAATGGGTTGTAACTCTTAAATTAATGTGAATTTTTCAAAAATCATAGTTGAGCCTCTGTATAGAGTTCTGAGTTATATACAGGCAAAATATTATTATAATAGAAGCATTTTTCACAAAAGGAGAACATTTGGAATAAAGGTTATTCTAAGTTAATTTTTTGCCAAAATATTGTATTTAAATAAAAAAAATTTGTCAAAATGTAATTAAAACAATTTTATACATGTATTGTAATCTAAGTGACACTATAAATATCATGAAAATTATCCATTTATGTGCTTTTTTAAAATCACGGTTCCGAACGCAGTCGGATATCAGTACCCTCATACCTTCGCGGGAGTACCCTCATACCGCGAAGGAATTATACATTTACAAACATCCATGCCTTCTCCGAGATTCAAACCCAGTCCTTACGGCACCACAATCAGCGTCGCTAACCACTATACTGGATGGGTGATTTCAAGCAGCTAGTTTGTGTTGTCGAATAATGTAATATACTTTTCATTATTTATTTTACTTCTCAAAAGAAAAGAAGAAAGAATAACATTTCTCAGAATGCAAAAGTACATGCAATAATTCAATCCCCTTTTAATACAGTTTATTGAAGCAAGATCACAATGAGCAGAGAATGACTCAATCATTTCAAGTACACATAAAACAGAAAAGGTGTTTTATTTGTTCATAGAGCTAGTAACTCTTTTTGAAATGTAGCTGTAGATTCGGAACGTCTACACATCGCTAAACACAGTTAAGCAAAACAGCCAATAAGATTAAAATCAACGCGTAAATAGGCTAAGCACTTTCAAAAAAGCCAAGATATTCTTAATAGCAAATAAAGCAAATTCAACGGAAAATGATATAACTTCTGCCTACAAAAGTAACGTAACTATAATAATAATTTTCAAAACGAAAACACACAACTAATGAAAAAATTTAACCAAAAAAATTAGGAGAACTGAAGGAAAAATAAGAATCTGAAAAAGTATTTTAAAGGGAAATTTGTGTTTACAGATCAAATAATTTAATTTGTATTTAAATGAATAATCTTATTCAAAACACAAAGTCCGTTAATTCAAACGGAAAGGAATTTAAAAGGTTCAAAAAAGGAAAAAATTTTTTAAAAAAAAACTTTTTTTTTTTTTTAAATTTAGAAAAGATTATTATGTAAAGCAATTTATTTATTAGTCAGAAAATTTAATCTTTTTAAAAATGCAGAAAACTGCAAATGTACGAACACTTTTGAGAGCCACTGTGTGTGTATAGTTTTCACTCTCTCTCTCTCTCTGTATATATATAATATATGTAGTACAAATATATACATTATAATATACTAGTAATAACAATAAAATGGGGATGTATAACTTGTACTTGTAATGGGAAAATTTTCAATAATCTAATGAATAAATACGTTTTATTAACTTTTTTTTCTATTCAATACAAACTGAAAACTTTCAAAGCTTCATAAAGAATATTTTTCTGTACGAGATAAACTCTTGAGGGATAATAAGAATTATTACATAAAGTGATAACATAGCATTGAAAACATAAAAAATGCTGACAAAATGGTGATTTAATGTCTTAATTTATGATATATTACGATAATTGTCTTTATCTTAGTGCGACGCTTGTAGTTGAATAAGGAAGAAAAATGCTCTTGTAATCACCTACGAGCTGTATATTTATTTGTAAAAACAAACATGCTGCATATTTGACATATATCTTAAAAGTCAAGTGAATATATCAGACCAAAAAGCAATCAGGGATTCAATTGCATCATATGAACGCGAAATAAAAGTTCCTTTTCCAGGTAAGTGAGAATTTGTTTTCCAGATTTGGAATAAATTCCTTTTAAAATAATAATGTTTCCAAAAACACACTCTTAAGACATTATATTTGAGGAACAAGCTTTTTTTTTAATGCGTATAAACTACAAATATTTTTTTTTGCAGAGAATGAGGACTCCTATTAAATATTCATTTATTAAAATATTGCAGATTTTTTTTTATACTTTTCCTGGAAAAAAAACTGAAATAATAAAAAAGAAAAGAAAAAGGGGAAAAGAATCAAAAAGCATGCAAAACAACAAAAAAAAGAAATATAAATATATATAAATATATATATATATATATATTTTAATACGGTAACTAATTTTTTTTTTGTAGAGAAATTAACATTTTGAAATAGATATTGAATGACAATGCTAATTCACTCCTTTTAGCAACCAATACAGTGGTGACCAAAATTGTGGATACGTATTTTAATTGTTATGTTTTTTAAGTTTGTGTGCTTATATAGAACATTTTACGTTGCACAAAATGCTAAGTATTTTATATCATTTTAAAGAGAATTTAATACTGAATTCAATATAAAAATTAAAACTCAAATATTTGCAACGCAAAAAGAGTTATGCTGCGATAACTGTCGATATAAATTGGATACTGATGACACAGCAGTGAGTTATCACAGCTTAGTGAGGCTGAGTTTATTCTTTATTACAGCTTCACACCGATGTTTCATTGAGATGAAAATAGTTTGAAGCTCTTCCTTTAATATTACATGATGTCAGGAAACAATTATATCCTAAATTAGTTCCTTTTTATTTCATGGGTACTTCATTCGGAGAA
This sequence comes from Trichonephila inaurata madagascariensis, assembly GCA_019973955.1. Classification (NCBI taxonomy): domain Eukaryota; kingdom Metazoa; phylum Arthropoda; class Arachnida; order Araneae; family Nephilidae; genus Trichonephila; species Trichonephila inaurata. The sequence goes on along the minus strand of BMAV01009901.1, from coordinate 116,620 downwards.
GAGTTTTCAAACGGTGCCGCAAGTTTTCAATAGGATCGTGGTCAGGACTGTTTCCTAGCCAAGATACAATGATATTTAGTCAAAAAGCTATGCCATCGTATAAAAGAGTAGATTGGACACATGTGTAACGAGGAAGTGTTATTTCCTTTGTTAAAATTACATAATAGGTGGGTAGTTCAGTGACTACATTTGCAGACTGAACGTTTTGTTTAAGATGTCAGGAGACAAGTTTAATAAAAAGAAAGCAGAAAAAGGCCGAAGAAGGTGCACCAAATCTGATAATGATAGAAGAATGAAAATACTATGCTTCAGAAATAAAAGAATTTCATGGACATCCATCAGAAGTGATCTGAGTGATGTTGGTGTTTCTATCAGTTCAGAAACAACTAGATTAGCAGATGTAAGACTAAAAGCTAGAATTCCGCGAAAAAAAGCCCAACTTTAATTTACAGCAGCACTAAAAGGGACTATAGTGGGCAATAAAATACATTAATTGGACAAATAATTATTTTTGACAAGTTATATGGAGGGAGGAAACTAAAATATGGTTTTTCAGTAGTGATCGCCTAAAATATGTAAGACATAGAAACCAGTAACGCTACATCTTGACTGCATTCAGGAAACTGTGAAGTACCCACATAGCTTTATTATTTAGTCATGCATATCAGCAGATGGTATTGGTCGTCTTTATATCATCGATGGAACACTGAATGTCATAAAATACATTGACACCACTCTAGAACCCTAACTTCTGCCTTCCAACAGGGATCTATTTACCAACAATGCTTTATTTATATTCTTCAGTAAGATTCTGCTCCATGCCACATAGTAAAGTAATTGAAAGACTGGTGCCGTTCTAAGATCATTGCGTTGTTGTGCTGGCTAGGAAACAGTCATGACCTCGATCCTATTGAAAACTTGCGGCACCGTTTGAAAACTCTTGTCCGAATGAGGTACCCATAAAATAAAAAGGAACTAATTTAGAATATAACTGTTTCCTGGCATCATGTAATAACGAAGGAAGAGCTTTGAACTATTTTCAGCTCAATGAAACATTGAAGTGAAGCCGTAATAAAGAATAAACGCAGCTTCACTAAGCTCTGATAACTCACTGCTGTCATCAGTATCTAATGTATATCGACAGTTATCACACCATAACACTTTTTAAGTTGCAAATATTTAAATTTTCTTTTTTAAACTGAATTCAAGTGTTAAATTCTCTTTAAAATGATATAAAATACTTTGCATTTTGTGCAACGTGAAATGTTCTATAAGCATAACTTAACATAAAAAAACATAACAATTTAAAAAAGTGTCTACAATTTTGGCCACTACTGTATATGAGTACATTGAATTTTATTGCATCTACCCGAGTTGTTAAACTTTTTAATATATATTCATTTATAATAGTTTTTATTTAAATACTATAAATAAAAATAATTTACATATCGTTGAAAATAATCAAATATATCATTGTTTGAATTTGAAGATTACTTTTGCTTGTTTTTTTATATTCATGAAATAATCATATAATTTGTGTTTCTTTTTTTAAATTATTATAGTAGATTAGAGACTAAAAAAAAAAACAGAAATAAAATATACTTGAATCTGTTTTCACACGATTTCGATTTAACACGAATTAAAATAAAATTTAATAAAAATCTTTTGACACCATTTACTGCGATACGGTCGATCAAAAAAACAATATTTTCGTACTTGTTTTACACAGTTTTTTTTTCTCTTATTACCAAATTCCCTTCTCACAGTTCATGGATTTAGAGAAACATTTAAATTAACAAATATTTTATTGTCCTTTTTTCAAAAAAAAAAATTTTTTTTGTAGTCAATTACTTTAATTATGACTATATAAAAGAGAATATTATTATCCAAAATTTGCCTTTTTTTAAAAAAATTGACATTAAAAATGGAAAGTATTTTTTGGATGTTTATGTGAATAAAGGTATTAAAGTAAAATTCCTGCTCATCGCGAAATTTATTAAAATTTGCAATGAGTTCAAGTCACATGATTGTGAAAGCCACATGATTCTAGCCAATCAACTCAAAAACCCATGCGACGTCATAGTTACACGATAAAAACTATCTAGTGTTTCCAGCTAATCAGTCCACGCGCTCCGGTGTTGCCAAGTTTCGCTCTTTGCAGAAACTTTCTCTTAAAAAGTACATTGCATACAAAATGCATTTTATTTAAAAGTATAAACATGAAATATGATTTTTTTTTAATTTAAAAAAAATCTTTTTGAAGAATTCTTTTTTTTTTCCTAACATTTCAACATCTTTACCTAAATATGAAATTTGCAATTTTATCTGAGTTTTACAAATAGAACAACAAGTACAATTAGTTTAATGTTTGTTTTGAATTCAATGGAGAATATGTGTTTGTCTTTATCATGTAATGTCATGAATTGAGCCCATTACTAAAAAAGAAAAAAGATATAAAAACAAACCAAAGAGTACAATTGCCCCATTTTTCATCAAAATTTATTAGAAGCTAAGTATGCATCCTTTTTGTAAAAACTGTTTACATTATAGTATATTTGTAATAGTATACAAATAGTATTACAAAAATTCGCATACTATTGAAATTAATCGAATAAAATTTTGTTTTATATTATCATTAGAAGAAGTTAAACATCTTGGAAATTAGATAGAATGCATCTAACCTCCAAGATATTGTCACACACAAACCTCTTTGATGGGAAGGGGGGGGGGAGAGAGTAGATTTAAAAAAAAAAACAAGTAGACAAAAGCGCAGAGGAGTTATATTTATTCTAAAAATTAAAAATCTGTTTGAGCAAGGTTCTTAAACTGTGTTCCGGGGACCCCTGGTTGTCTGTAGTGCCTTTCTAGGGGGTCTGCAGAGTCTCCCATGTAACGTTGAGATGTTCCTCAACGTTACAGACTCTGAAAGGCCTCGTGGAAAAAATTAAAAGATGTCCCATTCTAGACTAGATCTTAAATTGTCACAATGAAAGACATTCTACTCGAACATGTGATCTGATCAAGAGTATTAAGTCGAGGTGGAATGTTCAAAGTCTTGGGGATGTGCCGTGTCACACTGATACATAAAAGGGGGAGGGCTGTGTCGATCGAAAGTTTAAGAACCGCTGTGTTAGAGTCCATAAGAGGAAGGGGTTAAACGCCTTGTGTACGCCACTAGCAAAATACACGGTCAGATATAATAAGATCAATTATTTATTTGTCATTTCTATCTCGTCTACCCTCCACAGTGGTCTTTGTTAAAACTTCATGCCTAATTTAATGTTCGATAGCTTTATTTTTAACACGCTTTTTTAAGTTTCACTTGTATGTAATGGAATCTTTGAACTCGGTTTTTACCCACTTTAAAAGGTCAGATTAATTCGAAATTTTGCACATTTGCCAAGGACCAATGACAATACAATAATTTCATAATTTTGTTCCATTATCCTGATAAGGATAATTAGGAATACGATTTATAGATTTGGCGACTAATTCCATATATCACTTCCACATTTGGCGACTTATTGCATAAACCATTTTCAGATTTGGCGATCAATTTCAGATTTAGCGACTAAAAGATTAAGGTGAAACCCTAAAACTGCAAGACTCGTGCATGTGAAAAAAAAATAATTTATATTCTAACTTCTAAATATTTTTTATTTTTGTAAAGCAATATACATTTAGAAGTGATGATACGAATTAACATAATATAGTAATACGTTTAAAAGGTGATAAATGTATGTTCTAACTGCTAAATATATATTTTTTATTTTGATAAAGCAATAAGTTTGAAAGTGATGATACGAATTAACATTACAGCAATACTTTTAAAAGGTGATATAATACAATTGACATTTAATATTTCTTCTTAACACACATTTATTAGTTATACCTGTATCTTAGAGGCGGAATCTTTGAAATATAATGATATGGGACTCATCCGAGGCCCCGTAAACGGAGAGAATAAATACCTTTCAGACTCGTTAATTAATATTCATTGAAGAGCAAGACTAATTCTAGCAGCCACATAATTCCGGCTCCAAATATGAAATTCAAGGATAAATTCAACAAAGGATAAATGATAGTTTTATAAACTAAAAAAAAACAGCTTTTTATTGTAGATTGAACTAAGAAAATGAAAAATAAATTATAGTTTAAAAAAAACTTTAAAAAAAACGCTTTTATAGTGAATCGAACTAAAAAGTAAACAATTAATTCTTATTATAAGAATAAAATGATTAACCAGAAAATTAATGTCGTTGTGGTAAAAGAGTGAGGTGTGTGCTTTGTACTACATTTTTACACTAACTCAGCATTTCGGAATAGAACTAGTAAGAAACTATAGCAATTAATATAGAGCACCCACGCCAGGGCCGGCTTTAGCAATTTTGTCGCCCCGGACAAAAATGGAAAATGCCGCTCTTTTCTCTAAAACAAAACAAAAAATATATAATTAAAAAAGATAAATTGTTCACATAGATACACACTTATAAATCTTGAATAATTCTTGCGAACAAAAAGGCAGCATAATATTAATAATAAAATAATATAATATGCTAGCTGCATGGCCCGCAGTTGCATGGTCTTTTTCTTCCAGTAAAATATTCGTTTTCGGAATTTCTTTGACTTATTTTCCCCGTCTTAGGCTTTCTGAATAAAATGTAAGAGAAGGAATCATCCATTTCAGCAGGCCATTTTCTTCGAAAAAAAGTACTGACGGTGGGGATTCAAACCGTTTATCTTAACTTATAGTAACTACTCTCAAGGCTAAAATGAAGCATCTTTTGTAGCTATCAACCAAAAACTCTTGTTAAACCCTGTTCCCTGATAGCTAATACCGTACATCGTATGGGTGACAGGAATGTCCGTAGTGACCCCGCTCCGGGATGGGGAGATAGTTACTAGTGAAAGATGTGTAAACATATATCAAATTAAAAGAATTAAAATATACTCCCACCTCAAACCTTCACAAGTTTCAACATAAAATTAAACTGACTTTAAACATACAGAGTACAAAATAAGGAAATAAGATACGTTAAATGAAATACCAAATTAATACCTCAAAATATTTCAGAAAATATATCAAATTTTTTGTAACAAAACAAATTTTTTTTTAATTCGATCCAAATGCCGTCCTTAAAATTTGCCGCCCCGGGCAGGGGTCCGGTTTGTCCGGCCCTAGAGCAGCCCCTGCCCACACTTTTACCCCCAATGACATTAACTTTCTTGTTAATCATTTTATTCTTATATTAAGAATTTTTTTTTTAGTTCGATTCACTATAAGAGCGTGGTTTTTAGTTTTTTTTAATTAGGTTTTCTTACCGAAAATCCGTCTTGCCTCAAAACTTAAGGTTACATATAAAAAAAAAGAAAGAAATACCCAAATATTCTGTGCATTACATGGCGTGCTTTTCAAGGTCACACAAGGGTACATTTATTCAAAAACGTCCAACATAAACTTCATGAAAGAAAAAAAAAATACTAACAAAGACTTGAGAGTCACTGGCAAAATACTCTTTTAAAAATAATCCAAATTCATCAGTATAATAGGAAGTGAATGATAGGGCTAAGCTCAAAAGAGAAAAAACAACATCGTTTGTCTCAAAAGATGATTCGAAATGAGGCTACGCGAACGGTAGGAAGAGAGTCCTAACATATCTCTCAAATAACCTACCATTTTCTAAAAGCTCCGGAAATCAGTTGCGTTTTCTATCTGCTCTCGGTACTTAACTCTCTAAAGGTAAAGTGTTTTTCGTGTTAAAATATTTATTTCTTTAATAATATCGATTCGGGTTTTCCTGACTTGTATTCAACCAATTTGTACTCTAATTTTGATTTTTTTTTTTTTTTTTTAATGTGCATGCCTGGTGTAAATAACTATTTCTATAAATAATTCTATGCAGTTTAGCTTTAATTTTTGGGAAATCGCTGCAGATTTCAGATGTTAAATATATTGAACAAATTTGTATTTAAAACAGACGTTCGGTTTATAAATGTACCTATAAAATTCGCTTCCAAATGCCTGTACCTTATGTTTTAATACGTAGAAAAGATATAATTTTTTTTTTCGTTATAAATAACAAATTAAACATTGGGATAGAACACAACAATTGTTCAATATAAAAATGTCAAAAGATGTGTGATTAAATTAAATTGATAATTTTTTATATTTTAACTAACTAAATAATTTTTTATATTTGAAGTAAACTTTTCTTATAATTAGTCAGAAGGTTGTTTTTTTTTTTACTTGGATTACTTATTGTCCATTGGAAGACATTTCATGTCGCTGAATCATTATCAGTCGATCTGTTACTAATTTTTGATAAAACATGGAAAGTTTAGTACCAAACATGTAATATAAAAAAAAAAAACTTTTTTAAAGTCAATTCTTACTTAGGAAAGAAAGAAAATTTTTATTTTAGTTACTTTTTATTAAATAATTACAATATAAATATGTATTGTATATCATATGACAGAATCACAATATTAAGTGGCAAAATAGAAAGCGGTTTCTCATTTCCTTTTCTATATAAGGTGTTGGACAATTAATTTTGTTTGTTACTATAATTATTCATTCGTAAATCACATTCTCATAAAATAAGCCATTTTAGCTATGATTCGATCCCACGACTTTTGTATTAGAAGTCCAAAGTGCTATCCATTGCGCTACAGGGACACAACGAGCGATTTTCCTTTTTATATATGGTGTTGGACTATTATTTTTGTTACTATATATTTATTCATTAGTTAAGTGTAACTGATGAATTATTATTTGAAAAAACTGTATTAACATCAAATGTCATCCACTACAAGTTTAAAAAAATGTATTTGAACTTGAATGGATGAATAGAAAATATTTTATTTCCGATTGAAAATTTGAACAAGATATATATATATAGGGAGATTGTGAGCTAATAGTAAGAATTCTGAAAAAAAGACTTTCACAAATGTAAATGGACTTGTAAACGGTTAACAATACAATTGCTGGCTTTTAACAGTGTAGCGGTAACTTAGTGGTCAAAGTAACGAACTTGTGGCTGGCATGTCATGAGTTTGAGCCTAGTATCACTGAAGACCTGCCATGCAGAGAGGGCCGATGTGTTTAAATATGTCGAGGCTCAAATGTCCTCCCGTTGGTGTGGAAGAACTAGGAGACGGAGTGCTAGCTCAGGTGTCATCCTCGTCTCTTTACCATGGTTCAAAACTACGAGGTCTGTCACCAAAAGCGCTTGTGCTGCTTTGTAGTGAGGCGTAAATGTAACACGAACTCTAAGCTGAACCGAGCTAAATCGTTCTGTCACCTGTATGGTGCTCAAAGCTACGGCTAAAGACAGGCGTCACTTAGCCCTTTACCATGATGAATTTCGTGGGCCTTGATCTTGCCTTTGCCGATAAGGTGGCATTAGTAACAACAACAACATAGTAACAACACAACTCTAAGCTTGCTTTTAACTAAATCAAAGGTATCTGATGTACTATTTCACACTTCTAGTTTTGAGTTTTTTAATAAAGAATTCTAACTCTACATCTTTTGATATTCAATAATGTTCCAATATTTCAATGCTTTTCGGCATATTTGCAAGTTTTTCTTTTCTTTTCTTTTTTTTAATAGGATTACGCACGCATGGCCGATCTATATCTGCATTTCTAATTCTATCCAATTAACGGCGTTGTTATCGAAATCTTCTGTCAAAGGAGTCTGGATAATTTATATTTTTCAATAACCAGTTAACTGTGATTTGACGAGTATAATCGTCATGTATCAGCAATAAGATTTTGTGTCGTGACGAATATACTCGCTATGCGTAAAAAGTAGTGACCATCGGCTATTTAAATTGCAGTTTTTGAGAAAAACGAGACATATTCTCAAACTTCAAGATGTTTAGAATATTTTGAGGCCACAGGACGGAGTAAAACAAATAAACAAAAAATATGAAAAGATTAGCTCATGTGCGTTCCTGTATACATTGCCTGAAACAGCATGCAAGTTCACATAATGAATTTATTTATGTGCTATGAGACAATGTTTTTTAGATGTTAGCCTAAAAGAGGCAAAGTTAAAAGTCGGAAAGATTTTTACCAATTTTTTTTTGATAAATTATTACCTTTATATGTATTTAATTTTTTTCGTGTTTTTCGAGTAATATGTATGTAATATATGTTTATGCTAACCAAATAAATAAATAAGTATTAGTAAAAACAAGTAATATAAAAAAATAGTTTTTAAATCAATTCCTACTTAGATCAACAACGAAAATTTTTATTTTAGCTACTTTTTATTAAATAGTTACAATTTATATAAATTTGTATATACATAGGACAGAATCACAACATTATAAGTGGTAATTAGTTTTTTTAATTATCATCAAAGTATCGTATTGTCCTTTTAATTTCAGTCCAACTGAATGCTTTAACACGTGAGAAAAAAACCTTTTCAAGTTTTGACACAAGTCGCCAAAAGAGTCGCTAAGTCGCCAACGTGGCTGTATTTGTAATTCTTTCAATAATTAGTTTTAATCCATTAATTTTTATTAATTATAATTAAGTTATTGTATTGTCATCCAAAATGGTCCTGTATATAAAATTTCAGCTCAATTCAGCGCTTTAAAATGTATTTTATTAAAGATTGAAAATTCCATCAAGATAAATAAATAAATATACAAATATATAAATAAATAAATATATAGACAGTGCGAGCTAATAGTAGGAATTGAAAAATGACAATTTTATATAACATAAAGCTTTTTTCTTAATCCAATATTTTAACAGCGATACTTACTATGTGACTGAATAGTATACTCTTTATAGCTCGATTTCCGTGGTACACATAGTTTGCTCGCTCTCAAACGTGAGACGCCTCAGTTAAATGGTTTAATTTGTTTGAAAACTGTTCCTTAATAGTGTAGAGAAGTTTTGAAAACTTATATTTGAAATTCCAATTAATGTTCTTAAAAAATTATTTATTCACTGAATAAAGTTTTAGGTTTTGGACAGTTACTAAGTGTTTAAAATTCAATATTGCTAGAAAAAAAATTATTTTCCTTCAAACCCCCTCTTTATCAGTCCAAACATAACCTCAATTGTTTTTTCCTTGCAATTTTTTTACTAATTGTAAGATCATTTAAGGCAGTGCTCCGCAACCTTTTTAACACTGCGGATCGGTCAACGTTTGATAATTTTACCGCGGCCCGCTGAGAGTAGGGCACGTTGATTGTTCATATTTTAGATTGTTTTGATTTGAAAATTTTAATTTAGTTTTTTTACATTGAAATATGCCTTCAGAATAAAATATAGTTACTCCAAAAATGAATACAAGTTATTTCCGTGGCAAGTTGCACAAATCCGAGAGAAATGCACCACTTTAAATAAAATGGCAATAGTTTTATGTTCTTTAGGTGGCCCGGCACCATTTGATCCACGGACCGGGGGTTGAGGATCACTGATTTAAGGTATCCGACTACGTTCGGAACCGTGATTTTAAAAAAGAGCATAAATGTAAAATTTTCACGATATTTACTGTCACTTAGATTAGAATACATGTATTAAATTGTTTTGAGGACATTTTGACAAAAAAATTATTTAAATACAATATTTCGGCAAAAAAATTAACTTAGAGAATAACCTTTTTTCAAAATCTCCTTTTGTGAATAATGCTTCTATTATAATAATTTTTTTCCTGTATATTACTCAGACTACATATCAGAGGCTCAACTATAATTTTTGAAAAATTCACCTTATTTTTAGTGTTACAACCAATTGAAATAATTATCGGCGTTTTTTTCTTAAAATTTCTCCCCTCTGTTGTCGTAAAACATGGATAAACTCACTTCTAAGTTATATATTTCAAAAATTCTTGTTGAACCTCTGTACAGAGGTCTGAGATATGTACATAAAAAATATTATTATAATAGAAGCATTTTTCACAAAAGGAGAATATTTTAAAAATGGGTTATTCTATGTTCATTTTTTGTCAAAATATTGTACTTAAATAATTTTTTTATATATTGTATAATACTATTCTTAAAACAATTATATATACATTTTCTAATCTAAGTCACATTAAATATCATAAATATTATCTATTTATGCGCTTTTGCAAAATCACGGTTCTGAACGTAGTCGGATACCTTAAGTGTAGAATTATGACTCTGAAAAACATTGTGATTTTGCCAAATATTCTGTACTACACGGGTCTAAAATCGTTCTTGTTCCAAGTATTTAGAACAGTAATGAACACAAAAAAAATTTCAGGGGGGGGGGGCCGGAGCGGAGGCCACCATTTTGGTATCATGCTCCAATACGCCGCCCAACTTTTGATTTTGTCAATTTTCGGGAAAAAACAATCCAAAATTAATTGTTGAATAAATAATTAGCATTAATTAATAAAATTAATTAATTATAACAAATACATAATTAAATTTTACGTAATGTATACATAGGATTGTAACCGATCGAAAAAGAAATCAAGGGCTATGGGCGGGTGTCCAGACCCCTAGGACACCCTCCTTGTGTGTGCCACTGATTTAAAACAAAAAAGGCGTATTTCTGTCAGGTAATTCCCAAACCTTTCTAAAAACGTAGCGCTACTTATAGCTAACGTTTATTAAACACATTAAAACAGCGTTTCTCAAACTGTGAGGCGCGGGAAAACCCTACATGGGACGACGTAAGCATATCGAAACAAGTAATATAAAAAAAAAGTTTTTAAGTCAATTTTTACTTAGATCAACAACGAAACATTTTATTTTAGCTACTTTTTATTAAATAGTTACAATTAATATAAATATGTATATACATAGAACAGAATCACAACATTAAGTGGTCATTAGTTTTTTTTTAATTATCGTTAAAGTATCGTATTGTCCTTTAAATTTCAGTCCAACAGAATGCTTTAACACGTGAGAAAAAACCTTTTCAAGTTTTGATACAAGTCGCCAAAAGTCGCTAAGTCGCCAACGTGGCTGTAGTTGTAATTCTTTCAATAATTAGTTTTAATCCATTCATTTTTATTAATTATAATTAAATTATTGTATTGTTATCCAAAATGATCCTGTATATAAAATTTCAGCTCAATTCAGCGCTTTAAAATGTATTTTATTAACGATTGAAAATTCTACCAAGATAAATAAATAAATATACAAATATATAAATAAATAAATATATAGCCAGTGCGAGCTAATAGCAGGAATTGAAAAATAATATTTAAAATAATTACGAAAATTTAGTGAAAGGAAGCAAAACAAAATATATTCTGATATAATAAAAAGTGAAATACATTCACACTGGTATAATACACAATACTCATAAATGTATCTGTACTGCACAAAATATTTGATAGTTAATTCATCAATATCCAATTAAAAACAAATACAATAATTACTAGTAACTCTCCTGGGCTTGTCATATACAAAAATATGTACAAAATATTTATCTTGATAATTTGTACGGCTTATAATCAAAGTCGTATTGTATTGTAGCTTTACCGTCAGAGTACATTATTATTGCATTCAATACATTGTTATTGTAAGAAGGTTGGCGAAAATGAAAATTATGACTGAAAATTGGATTACAAATATTTAAAGTTTGAAAAGCACTGCATTAAAAGAGTATCATATTTACAATCAATATTATTGAACAGCTTTTTTAATTGCTTTTTATACATGTCGCGTGAACATTTATGATTTGATCATGGTCTATTTTTCTTGATATTTCTTTGAAATTGCAAGCTCCGAATTTTGAACATAGAACTTGCCGACAAATAATGTTATGAAAACCTATTATTGGATGACCAACTTCACGTTTTGAAACAATTTAACAAAACATATTTCTGGTGCAGTAACATTAGGAGCTCCATTTGTCGGAAACGGAAATATTTTTTGAAAAATCAATTTTGTGATTACTTTCATTTCATTGATTACAACACCACAAATACAAATACCCGTTAATTCTTTAGGGTATGTATGCTATTTTAAAATTTCCTCGCGTAACTCACACACATTCTATTTCGGAAAGCATGGAATAATTTCCAATCTAATAGATGATTTTATATCTCTCAGTTGTGTTCCATCGAAACATTAAAATACAGTTAATGTTATTAATAACGATGCAAAATAGATCAGAATAATTGTCACTCACTTTTAAAATGCTTGAACAGTACTTCTATTTGCTAGCAGTTCTTTGAATAACGTTTTCTTTACTTTTGTGAATAATAGCAGCCAAAGTTTATTCTACGAACGTCTTTTATTTTCATAAACACTCAAATAATTAAAAAGATTTCTAGATAAATGATATCTCAAAAGTATACAAACATTAATTACGTATTAAGCTTACCCAATGTCAATTATGCATTACAATTATTTTCTCCAACTGAAAAAAAGAATTTATTTAGAATAATACAAAAGATGCCAACTTAAGCAACATAACTTTGACAGTAGATGACTATGTATCAGCAAATAAATTAAGTAATCGGATAAATAATGCAGACGATAATGATATGGAATATAATTTTCAACCTGGACAATAACTATAACTACGGTATAATTTAAATAGTCAATTAAAAATTAGTTTATAATAAAGAAAAAGAGTTTAAAGAAGTTAAGAAGATTACTTGCGACAACCTTTTTTTAAAAAATGGAGATATAGAGATTTTTTTTGTTTGTAGTTTTTAGATTTATTTAGTACATTTTAAGAAAAAAAAGCCTAAAATTAAGAAGAGAAAAATAAATTATTACTACTAAAATGGGTAAAAATCGACAAAAAATTACATAAACGGGGCCCACTCTTGTACAAATAGTAAATGAACAAAAAGTTATGGCATCTGCTTTTACTAAAATATTTGTAGTTTTTGTTCTAGTGAATGGAAAATAAAATAACTTAGCATTTTTATAAAGTTAATAAGGGACCTATAAAATAAAATCACACACACACACAAAAAAAATTTGTCAATTTTTTTAAAAAAATCATGATTTTAGGGTAGTCGGATACCTTAAATAGAACAAATATTGTACAGTACAAAACAATTATTGAAATTGTGAAACAGATTGGAAACAATTTTAGCATAATTGTTAATAAACTCTCCATTTAAAAATGCTTTTGATTGTTTCGCCAGCATTTGAGAAGTTTCAAAACTAGCTTCTATAACATTGTTATTGATTTTTACAAATTTTTATAGTAAACTCATTCGATTTTCATCTCTCTGTTTGAGAAATTAATTATTTTCTCTCTTTTTGCAATTCTTTATGGTGAGTTTCAAGATGTCACTTCATATGAAATTTAACTTACAATAATATCATAACTTAAACTGCGAATACTTTACCTCGAAGTTTATCAAAGCCATAATTAACAGTTCAATATTTACAAAGCGTCCTACATCTTTTACTTTCTGCCTTTTTATTAGTATAATTTGAATAGACAGAATTATATATATATTGTTACGAATTTTGTGTAAATAATTTGTATTTGGGTGTTTAATGCATTTATATTACTCTATGTTATATTTATTTCATGTTAAAATTGTACTATTCACAAGCAATGCCGCCCCTTACGTTATAATGGCGATTCAATGAGAACTTGGCGAAATCTTGGCGGTAGAGCCAAGTTGGCATCATTTTTGGCGACCAAGTTGGTGGACAACTTGGCGACCATTTTGGAGGCATTGACGACCATGTTGGCGAGATCGGAACCCTCTGGATTCTTCTAGAAAGTAGTGAATCTCTCCATTAACGTCACGCTCGATGACACAAGCGGTTATATTTCTGGAAGTTTCTGCCGCACCTATAAATAGGAGTGCCAGCCGCAACCAGTCAGTCTTGATTAAACCAGCGAGTAGTGAGGATTGTTTTGACTAGCGATTAGCTCGCCTGTGCTTGTGAATAATCTTTACTTACGTGTATTTTTAAACACCGATGGTTGTGTTTGATTGCTGTTGAAGGTGTGAAGACCTTTGGATATTTACCCTGTGACTATTGCCGCTGAATCCTGTGCTTAAAGGATTGGATTTTTGATAATAAATTCGCATCGCTCTTATAAAGAACTGTTTATTTTCTTCGTGATTGTTTTGCATAAAATTATCGAACCCGGATCTACGTAATAATACATATATATATATAATTCTATATGTTTCTTATTCTTATGTTTCTACATTCAGAGATATTGTTATTAATTATATACAACGCAATCAATTTCTAGTTTCAAAAAATCCAGAAATAATAAATAACTATAAACATTTTGCTAAATATTGTTTAAATCAGAAATACCCAATTAATTTTATTAATAGTTATTGGAATAAAGCAATTCTAAATAGTAAGGATTAAAATTCCTTAGAATAATAATAGTTTATTACTATATATTTATAATTTTTCCTAGTTATATTGTTACCTCCTTATCCTAATATTGGATAAAATAAATTATGATTATTTTATTCATATACAACTAGTGTCACTAAAGCTATGGTGACACTAATTGTATATGAATAAAATAAACTCTCTTTTTGATTTTTTTTTTCTTTTTAATACTTTTGTTAAGTGCTACATTTCAGCCATTCACATGCTTTGAATCTGCATTTGGGTCCAGAATCTGGCAATAACTTATTTATTGCACTCAGATTTAGCGCGGGCTCTGCATTTATAAGTGCAATTTTTAGGTAAGTTACCTCTA
>BMAV01009901.1:75092-91965 GCA_019973955.1 Trichonephila inaurata madagascariensis | reverse complement strand
GATTAATTTTTTTACATTACTACAGATTGTGATCGAATGAAAAAAAAGTGATTTATAAACATATAGATGTATCATATTCATTCCTAATGTTTAAGGAATAATTAAAAAAAGTATAAAAGTAGAAGCAAATTACAAATATAAAAGTGACCAAAGTCATAGCCACAAAAGTTTTTCAGCATGCCAGTAGAGTATTGTTTCACAGTCATCGACATTCTTGCAATGGCAAAGTAGACTGCAGCTTTCACAGTATGTTTTTTGGAGGTCATTTTGGCAAAGTTTTAGAAGTAGGCTGTAATATTCAGCAATGGAATGCTAGTTTGTCACAATTTAAATGGAAGAATAAATCAGGGTTTGGTCCTAGATCCCACACCCTTGGCGCAAATTATTTTGGTTGGCGATAATTACGCTGTCTTGGTAAGCCTACTTTGCTACACTATAGATATGGTAAACCTAATATTTCTGGAATTTTCATATTTTATCGGCGGGTATTTCGAATTTTGTCATTTCGTTGTTGGGCACCGGGCTGGAAATATGGCTGTGTGTGTGAGTGTATATACATTAGAATTTTTTACTTTGTTGAATGCAAAAGGTAAGAAAGAATTGATTAAATGTTGCATGAAGGAAGGAAGGATTGATTGCTTTGAATAATGAATGTCCTAAATGCAATGATTGAATGGGATTATATGAAAGAAAGAGTGCTGTTTTGGATGGATTTGAATCGGTATGTTCAACCATTACCTCGCAGAATATATATGGCGGTGCTCCACAGTCATTTGCTTAGCAATGAGGCCTTCAAGGCTTTTTAAATATCTGCTGTTACGGTGTAACCTCCACTCGAAAAAGATCAGCAGTAAGAAAGTAAGTGTTGTTTTTTAAATTTTTATCTTAAATATATTTGATTAATTTCTGTATTGTTTACATATATTTTCATTACGCATCCACCTTGTCCCGCTATATTCACTTGCCGCCATTGTCAGGTTCACTTGGCGCGATCTTGTTCTGGCTTGGTGCTTTTTTCAGTTTGTCACTAAGCATGTGGGCTCTCCTAGGATTTTACCTAAATCAGTACAATCTTATTTTAGCCAACACCTTTAGCAAAGAAGAAAAATAAATTGTAATATGCTGCACCAGCAGCTCATTTTTCTGTATTGAACTTCTATCCAATATGAGGATGATAATTTTCAGAGAAAGCAATAAATAAAGGTGTAAGCCAGTGGTCTTTAAACTTTTTCAACTCATGGAACCCCTAGAACTAGAAGGTGTTTTCGTGGAACCCCCAGAACTAGAAAGTATTTTCGTGAAACACCCTTCCACCTACGTACTTAGAAGAATATATCTTAAAAAAAATTTTTAAAGTAGATGAGTACTTTTTGTATAGGCAATTAAAAAAGTATTGTATCTATTATTAAAAACTTCAATTTACTTTTAATATATGTACTTATGAATAATATTAATCTGTGATCACAAGTGTCACCTACCCGTGCATTATGTTTAGTAACTGGGATATGTGCTTGCATTTTTTCATGCTAATTGTTTAAGTCTAGGTCTATTGAGATTAATTGCATTCGCATTACATATTCCGAGCTTAATTTATTTCTTTACTTTGTTTTTGTAGCCACTCTTGATCATGGTTCAAAATTACGAGGGTTGTCGCCAAAAGCCCTCGTGTTTAGCTGAACAGTACGACGTTAATATTCACTCATGGCAAGAAATATTTTTCACTTATACACATTGTTTCTGAATGGTATTATAATGTTTAAAGAAATACTGCATATTCTACATGAATTTGCAACATAAGATTTAGGGGGGAGCTGCTCTTGATTAAATTTAGTTTTAACATCGAATTTATTGATAGGTCCATAAATTGTTCCCTCTTCTTTATTGTAGATGTTTTTTCAATAAATGCAAAAAGAGGTGCATTTTCCATTGGAAAACTGTTTGGTTTTGCAAGGCATTGTACTAACAAGTATACAATTATCTCATGGAACCCGGGATAGTAAACAATAAAATATTTACGATCTAGTAGATAATATATATAAAGATAAAAAATGTTTATAATACACTTTTACTATATTATAAAAAATTTTTAAAAAGTATTGCAAAATATTGTTATTATGTAGAAATAAAATTTTAAGTTTCTTAATGACATAGATGAGCTTTAAATTTTAGTGTGTTTTAGTGTGTATACAAACTTTATAGAGAATGTGAATCTATTTTGCATATGCATTTATAATTTTCCTTTCGAATTTTTTGTGATTCATGGAACCCTGGGGTTCCATGGAAAACAGTTTGAAGACCATTGTTATAGACTAAAATAGGTTTCAATTAAATAAATACGATAATTTAAATCATGTCTTGAAAAACTTAACAAATTAAGAAACATTACCACCGATTAACAATGACAAATTCGTATTGAATAGTTTTCCATCTCTTTCAGTTAATAATGAAAGAAAAACATGGCTTTCATTAAATTAACATTGTACTCTGAATATTTAGTGAACAAATCTTATACAAGTAAATGAAAACAGAAATGTAGATAAGAATTAAAAAATATAAGCATTAAAATAGATTTAAAAAAAAAAGATATGAAATCAATGACAAATAAAAATATATCTTAACTTTAAAATTCATAACAGATTCTCTACACATATATATAACACATCCACATTCATGAATATATATTCATAACATAATTTAAGACATGTATTGCAGTCAATTCTTGATATCTCACTGAATCTAAAGGTACACCATATTAACTTTTTATAATCATGGTAACTACTTATAGTACTTTTTTTTATATATATACCCAAGAAACATTTACATGAACACCAATTATAATTATTTTACATTTATTCTACACCAAATCAGTCAAGCTCTTTAATAATAAAACATACTCTATACATGTCTGTCTCTTGCTTCAATAAAAATTTGCTTATATACATGTGTGTACAACATTGGAATACATTACACATTCATAAACATTTTCTTTCCGAATGTATTAATATTAGCTTAAAATATTTCTATACTAGTGTATTAGTGTCACAGTACAGCAAAAGTTACGCCCAGCAAATCAGGCCATACCATCAAAACAACAAAAAGATTGTTTTATTTTGGTGGTTAACGATGCAAATCGTAATTATGTATTAGCCAAATTGGTACTCACATATTAGCGTCATCACAGTGAACTACACCATTTTCTACCAAAATCTGACTGTGTGATTGGGTTTTTTTCATATAAAACACCTTAGATTTTGATATCGAGGCACAATTCGCGTGGCGCCTAATACGCAAGTACCACCAAATTAGTGCAAACCTGGCTGCAGCAACATTAATACATAAGGTAGTACCAATGTTTCTTAAAATATTGATGACACATTTTACTTTCTATTAAAATGGACTAAGCCTGTTGCACCCCATGTTTCAACATGAACAGTCTGTTTAATATCAAACCCAGATACTCTCCTTTGCATGCGACGACACACGATTGTCAACATTGACATCAAATCAAAGTCACGGTAATGGTTTGATACAACATTTACCAAATCTTCACACAGCCAACTTCCTGTCACATGATCCTTCCAAGATCTATAGTTAGGAAGTGTAGAATGAACAATTATAATATCAGAAAATGTAGAAATAGAATTATTATTTAATATACTATCCTGGCTTGAAAATTCAGATGCATCTGTGGAACTTAATATTTCAAGCCCTTGTGAGACCATATTATCTTTAATGTCATCAACAGTTTCAATTTTCACTCCATGATCGTTAAGATTTCCACGACATGCTTGAAAGAAAAATATTTTTGGTTTACCAATCAATGATTTACAGTTTTCATTATTGAACATTTCATATATGTCATCTAAATAGAGTTCCTCATCATCAGTACCCAAAACATAATCACGGTTACAATCACGACCTCCATGGGATAAAATATAAACAATACAAGAATCAACAGTTTTAAAACCTGGATGTCTTGAAAATTCAACCAAAATTGAACGCATTTCCTCTGCTTCTTTATTCCATTTAATGGTAACTTTGTAACCTAATTCTTTTTCAAAAAGGATTTCTAAAGCATAGGCATCTACTTTGCAGCCTCGTCTATCTTTATTCTCATCAAATTTTTCATTTATTATAACTAAGCAGTAACCAAGGGGTTTAGAATCCATTTTGTAATAATAAGGATTCAATTTTACATCATGGAGCTGTTCGAGCTTTTCACCTAATTCTTGATAGCCTGCTTTTTTAAGAACAACAACAAACGTTGAAAATGCATGTGGGCCCCTACTACATAATTCATCGTAAAAATCTAATCCACTATCTCCATCAATAATATCTGACAACATAGCATTTGTAAATATTTTAAATTCTTTAACTAAATCCATTATTCTGCATAAATCAACTTTTTCAGATAAAATAGATTTGTAATCATGAATAATTTGTCGGCTTTTTGGATCCATAGATATCAACAACAATAATTGTTAAAGCTTCCAAAAGAAAATCTAAACTTCTTAGCTTTCAAAAATATTATAAGGACACTAAATCACCTTTTCCACACTTCTAAATCGAAGTAGTTTTTATTAAAACTCGAGCAACGGTCGCTAGCAATTTGAAATAAAAGAGATAAATAACTTCGAAGATCACCGATCAAAAACCAACTTTATTCTCAACATAAACAGAACGCCGCTGTTGCCATTCGCAAAAATACAAAAAGTAAATGAAAAAGAATAACACAATTTTATTACTAACGTTACCAACTAAAATTTAAAGTTTACAATATGTAATTAAAATAAAAAATAAATAAATGATACATTTTCAACAATAATCAAATGCTAAAACAATATATTAATAGATTAATTCTAATTGAATAATTTACAGACTATTTAGTCCACAGTTGGACAGTTGCAGTTTTTTTTTTATTGTGGGATTTGGAGTAACAAAGGCTATTTATTATCCGGTAACGGTTATACATTTACGTGGAACCTTAGAGACAGCTCTATTATCCACTCATCATAATAAATTGAACAGAGAACAATTTCTTGAAGTTACATATAAAAATAAAAAGCAATCCACATTAAATGCAGCGCAACAACGCTGGTGGAGGGGTGGGTGGAAACCACTCTCCCAGTTGATTTAGTTTCTGTTTCGCTTTCATAGGAAAACGAAGAGAAAAAGACGTCACATCTCCATGACAGCAAAGCCCGTCTTTCAACCGTCTGCCGCATCTTGACGGAACGAGGAGAGAGGGGATATATTTTTTAATAACAAGGATTAAGAGAATAATATTTTTAAGTCCGTTACACGATACCTCTAAGATAAATGAGTGCGGTTATTGAAAGGAAGTTTAAAATAACCATTTGGAAGAAAAAGTAGAGGAGTTTGAAATAAGATCATGAGGGGTGAAGTTGCAACACGAAACGCAATCAAAAACTTGCATGGCGCGGGGGAGGGGAATAATTAGAGTGAGTGAAGTCTTGCAAAAGAAGACAACTAGTGTAACAATAAAGCTCATATCTTTTTAATTCGTAGCAAGGCATTCTCATCCTTTTCAGAGCTGGGAAGTGTTGATACGGGTGATTAAGAACTGCTCTAGGTCTCTTAGAAAAGGTAGGAATAGAATTGTCGTATGCCGGGATTTCCCTGATACATTCATTTGAAAAATCTGTGGTAACCGGTTGAAGAAATTTTCTGATTGTTTTTTGATGAAATCAAGAAGCGGCGGAACATTAAGATCTTTAGTATTTCTGTATTTAGTATCTGCAGTATTTCGATTCCTTTGATTAGTGTTTTTGTTAGAGGGCTTTGGATTATTACTTTTAATATTACCACCTTTGTTTTGGTGGTTTGGAGCCTTTTTACTTTTTAGAAAACGCGGACATTGCCTCCAATTAGCTGCGTGCTCTCCACCGCAATTTGCGCATTTGAGGGGATGCTCAAACTGCAAAGTACAATCTTTTGCTTGATGGGGTCTTTCACATTTCAGGCACTTCATTGGGAGATGACAGACTTCCGAACTGTGGAAGATTCCCTGACAACGCCAACACTGGTTGTGCCGTCTATTACGGGATCCATCATACGGTTCGAAAGCTACACGAGTACCGAACATATCTACGTAATTGTAGATTGAGTCGGCATTTAGATCATTAATTGAATGTAAATCAGCGGCATTGGGGCTTTGCTTTGGAATTTAGTTAAACGGGAAATTTTGTGAATTTTGAAACCCTCCGACTCAATTTCTTTAACAGCTTCAAGTTCGGTGGAAGTGGGAAGTCCTCTCAAAATAAGTTTGAGTGGTCTTTCCGATTTTAACATGAAAGATTTGAATGCGATTTGTTCGTGCCTGAAATATGTGGCAAGCTTTCTATATTCCTCCTCGCTTTGAACAGTAATTCTCAGGAAACGCCCTGATAATTTACTTTGAAGTGTGGGGGCAAGGCTATGAGCAAAAACCATAAGTTCGGTCCAATCCGGATTTGGCTAGATAAAGAATGTCGGGATTTTAACCCTAGAAGCGACAGCCGTAGCTGCTTGCTCGGTATCAAATTCAATCTCCTCCACCTCCTCAGAAGCATTGGCTAGGATTATGGAAGGGGCTGATGGGGCAGAGGTATTTGGATGCGTTAAGATGGCGGCAGAGGAAGAAAGAAAAGGCTTACCATTAAGCTTAGTGGTCTGTTTCTTCTGTAGCAATCTAAATCCATCCTCGTCAACAGTCGCCCTTTTGCGGGTTTCCCTCTTGACCAGTGATTTGGGTGCATTACTTGTATTGTTCGAAGTATCATTTTCAGTAGAAGCAGCGGCTTTCTTTCTCTTTGAAGTGACCCTAGCAACTATTTTGTTTAGGGCCACCTGGTTTGGTGGGATACTAAAAAGCGGGACATCTAGAGAATCTCTAACGGTAATTAGTTTGTTGTAAATGCTTTCGAGTTCGCCTTGGAAGTGGCTGTACTCCTCTCGGGTAGATGGAATAATGGCAATCTTGCGGGCGCCGGCTGCGTAGGCCGCTCGGAGTTTAAGCAGCTCAGATATTGCCGCAGCATTGTCAGTGATGAATTCCTCGGTCGGTCGTACACTAGGTGGCACGGGAGGTCAAATCAAAGCGCCAATGCCGCTGATTTACATTTAATTAATTAATGATCTAAATGCCGACTCAATCTACAATTACGTAGATATGTTCGGTACTCGTGTAGCTTTCGAACCGTATGATGGATCCCGTAATAGACGGCCCAACCAGTGTTGGCGTTGTCAGGGATTCTTCCACAGTTCGGAAGTCTGTCATCTCCCAATGAAGTGCCTAAAATGTGCAGGACCCCATCAAGCAAAAGATTGTACTTTGCAGTTTGAGCATCCCCTCAAATGCGCAAATTGCGGTGGAGAGCACGCAGCTAATTGGAGGCAATGTTCGCGTTTTCTAAAAAGTAAAAAGGCTCCATACCACCAAAACAAAGGTGGAAATATTAAAAATAATAATCCGAAGTCCTCCAACAAAAACATTAATCAAAGGAATCAAAATACTGTACCAGAGGTGACGCCCTCGTCACAAAGTTTGAAAGAAAATAATCAACTTCGGTCTTCTCATATTTACCGCGCCACAGACCCTAAACTACCTTACTCCAAAGTTGTCTCGGGACAAATTCCGGCAAACCAACCAAGGAAAAATATAAAAAATAATAATGATCAAAATTTTTCGGCTTTCTTCTGTTCTGTTTTGGCCATTTCCAATGATGCAGGAGTAGACCAAAATTTACTAGCAAAAGCATTTCGGCAGGCTCTCCCTGCCCTAAAAAACCTAAATGATGCTAATGAGAAAGCCTGCGTAATTTTTGAAGCGTACGTAGCAATAGTACAAGGGCGCAATTACGCCCCAATGCTCACAGCTTAACATTCAATTCCAACTTGCAATCTTTGTCGATTTGCTTCTGGAATGTGAACGGACTTCGACCCAAAATTTGTGAAGTCCGCGACTTTGTATCAGAACAGAACCCTGATCTGTTGTTAGTTCAAGAAACAAAACTACAACCCGGTCTAGATCCACTTATTGCGAATTATCGTCTTCATAAAGACGACAGAAATAATATTTTCCGCGTACTCGAACAGATGGAGGTACTGCTATTTACTGTAAAAATAATTACGATCATAACAAAGTTTCATTACCGTCTTTGCAGTATATGGATGCAACCGCAATCGAAATTAAATTTAATAATTTCCCCCCTATCCGAATTGTTTCAGCGTACGCTCGAAACACCCCGGAAAATAATAGAAAATTCTCTGAAAAAAGTTTTCTCAAAATTCTTAATTCTGGCCAAAATATTATCATTGCTGGAGACTTAAATGCCGCGCATCGTGCGTGGAGTAACACCAGATCAAATGCATTTGGCTATGCTCTTCGCAAAATTGTTAATAATAAACCGAATGTGAGGATTGTAACACCGCACACACTCCTACACATATCAACGCTAGTTCTAGACCGGGGGCAAGAGATTCTATTATTGATCTAGCAGTTCTTAAAAATATCCCCTTCAATCATGATATTAGAATTATAGATGAGCTTGAATCAGATCATCTACCGTTTTGATCCTTACTCTATATATACTCTATATCCTTACTCTAATCAAAATTCCGGATCAACTCTCCACCAATTGGGAGAACTTAAAATTTCTTTTAAATAACAAACCACTCCCCATCCCTCCTTCCTCCAGCAATGATGACCTCGAAATTGCAATTAGAAGGCTTGGAGAAAATATCTCTGAAGCTCTTATAGAAGCTTCAAAACCAAAATTTAAACAACCCCCATTAAAACTCCCCTCCGAAATTAAAGCTAAAATTCGCCACAGAAATCGTGTTCGGAAATTTTGGCAACCTACAAGAGATCCTGCAGTGAAATCTGAATTCCGAACACTCAGTCGTGAGGTTACGAAAGACATTAGACACTTTTCCCAATCTCGTTGGGAATCTCACATTGTGGCACTTACGCCAGAGACAGGCACTCTTTGGAGGAAAACCTCCTTATTCAAAAAACCGCATCAAAATATTCCCCCCCTAAAGGGCGTACTTGGCAATGTAGCAAATCACCCTCTGGAGAAGGCGGAAGTGATTGCCGACAGAATTCAAAAGCTGTTCGAACCCAACACTGAAGCTGAAAACGAACGTTTTACAGCTCATACACAAAGGAAAATTAAAAGATTCCTGGACGCTCCTACCTGTCTAGACCTTGAAAAAACAACGCCAGGGGAAGTACAGGAATATATTAAAAAGCTTAAGATCAATAAATCTCCTGGATTGGATTTAACTACAAATCGCATCCTTAAAAATTTCCCCCTCAAATTCGTTCTTTTTATTGTCATGCTGTTCAATCTATTAATGGAGAACTGTCATTTCCCTAAGAATTGGAAGACTGCCGTGGTGGTCCCCATTCTAAAACCCAATTCTGATGATACTCAACCTCAAAACTACCGTCCAATCTCGCTACTCAGTAGCTTGAGCAAA
Source organism: Trichonephila inaurata madagascariensis (assembly GCA_019973955.1). Lineage (NCBI taxonomy): Eukaryota > Metazoa > Arthropoda > Arachnida > Araneae > Nephilidae > Trichonephila > Trichonephila inaurata. Next base: position 82,479 of record BMAV01009901.1, on the reverse strand, counting down.
GCATACGAATTTGTTCTTTTGAATCGCCTGAATCAGCACTGCATAGCCAGGAATATTATTATTCCTGAACAGCATGGCTTTGTTACACAGTGCTCCACAGTAACTCAGTTACTAAGAGTTACTGAGCTGATTCATCACGGCTTTCATAATAACCAGGCCACGGGTATGCTTTTTGTGGACATAGTCAAAGCCTTTGACAAAATTTGGCATGATGGCTTGCTATCCAAGATGATGCGACTTGGGTTTTCGGAACAACTCATCAAAATTATACACTCCTACCTAAATTCCCGTGAATTTAGGGTAAGAGTTGAAAACAGTCTATCCACCCCGCGTCCAATTCTCAGTGGGGTACCACAAGGATCTTTATTAGGGCCCAGGCTTTTTAATCTATACATCAAAGACATTCCCAAGGCTGCCGAAGTCCACTTAGCGATGTACGCGGACGACACGGCCATTTTTACCCAAAACATTTATAACCGCAATATCATTGAGCGGCTTCAAAATTATGTCATTCGACTCGAAACCTGGCTTAACGACTGGAAAATAAAGGTTAATGCATCTAAAAGCACATGCCTCCTCTTTACGAGAAAGCGGTGCATCGGAAACCTCCCGCATGTAAACATTTTTAATCAGCCTGTTTCCTGGGTTACTGAATATAAGTACCTAGGTTTAATACTTTATACTAAATTAAACTTTGCTAAACACATCCGTTCTGCCCACTAAAAGGCGGCTGCAATGAGAAACACTCTAAATCGCTTGATTTCTCCCAAGAGCAAGCTCGCATTACGGCACAAGGTTCTATTATACAAAGCCATTCTTCGCCCCATCATGTTGTACGCTTCTCCCATCTGGGCAGGGGCGGCAGTTACTCACCTGAAAAGATTGCACACTTTTCAAAACATTCAACTGCGTAGAGCAGCAAACGCACCTTGGTTTGTCAGGAACGAAGTCTTGCATAAAGATCTTAATGTTCCGCCGCTTCTTGATTTCATCAAAAAACAATCAAAAAATTTCTTCAACCGGTTACCACAGATTTCAAATGAATCTATCAGGGAAATCCCGGCTTACGACAATTCTATTCCTAGCTCTTCTAAGAGACCTAGAGCAGTTCTTAATCACCCGTATCAACACTTCCCAGCTCTGAAAAGGATGAGAATGCCTTGCTACGAATTAAAAAGATATGAGCTTTATTGTTACACTAGTTGTCTTCTTTTGCAAGACTTCACTCACTCTAATTATTCCCCTCCCCCGCGCCATGCAAGTTTTTGATCGCGTTTAGTGTGGCAACTTCACCTCTCATGATCTTATTTCAAACTCCTCTACCTTTTCTTACTTTTTCTTCCAAGTGGTTATTTAAAACTTCCTTTCAATAACCGCACGCAGTTATCTTAGAGGTAACGTGTAACGGACTTGAAAATATTCTCTTAATCCTTGTTATTAAAAAATATATCCCCTCTCTCCTCGTTCCGTCAAGATGCGGCAGACGGTTGAAAGACGGGCTTTGCTGTCATGGAGATGTGACGTCATTTTCTCTTCGTTTTCCTATGAAAGCGAAACAGAAACTAAATCAACTGGGAGAGTTGTTTCCACTCACCCCTCCACCAGCGTTATTGCGCTGCATTTAATGTGGACTGCTTTTTATTTTTATATGTAACTTCAACAAATTGTTCTCTGTTCAATTTATTATGATGAGTGAATAATAGAGCTATCTCTAAGGTTCCACGTAAATGTATAACCGTTACCGTTACCTAGACTATTATCCCCTCAGTTATTTCAAAATTGCCACCCACATGTAAACATTGCGGCATAACGTTAAAGAGAGGGCGAAATATCGAGTTGCTCTATCCTCGAAGAAAATAGTTTGCTTCGCATTGGTGGATGTGCAATGAAACGCTTACAAAGGGTTGTCTGAGTTGGCACTGTGGCGTCTTTTTATGCCTTAGGGCAGTGTTTTTCAAAGTGTGGGGCGTGCCCCCCTGGGGGAGCGATAACCCTACAAGGGGGCGCGAGCATATCGAAAATAAAAGATAAAAAAAAATAATTTACTGTAATGAAGTAAGAAAATACTTCCTGACATAATAAAAAATACACATTTACACAGATAGAATTTATTAGTATTACTTCATCAAACATAAAAGCTTTCATTTTGATACATTCATTAGCTATCTGATCCTATAAATAAGTAAAAAACATCACGTTCTGTTTGATTTGCTATAATCCCACGATGAGAGATTTTTTTACTGATTTTTCTCTTTTTAAATCTAAAATACTATTTCAGAGAAAAGATAAAACCCAGACCCAGAGAAACATTCTAGAAAGATAAAAAAAATTCATCTGTTTGACCTTCGAACTTACTGGTATGGTTAGTTCATTCCTTTTTTATGTCTTTATTTTTCATTTAGGGAAGTTGTAAATAATGCGCCTGTACGAAAGAGTTATATGACATTTCGAAAAGCAGAGAAAACCCTTTGAAGGATTATTTGGCCAATATTTATTTTTATGAGTATTCTGAAACATATAAAGCATGATGTGAAAAACGTTTTATATAATTCATTTTTAGAACTTAACATTCATAGTTTTACATTGATTAAACATTTAACCCGGGAACGTTCGCGAGGGGTACAAACTACAAAAATTTGAACAAAATATGACAGTTTTGCTTGCAGATATCATTCCTGTAACGTTCGTGAAAAGTTTCTGTGATTTGTGTCCTTTATTAAGGTCGCGTACCTTAGAAACATTTTAATTCGGTTCTATTGGAATTTTTCACAAATTTTCAATGAAGAAAGGTAGAAAGTAGGTAAGTATACTTTCTCTTCGTTAAATTATTCACTGGAATTGTGATTTTTACAGTGTATTATAAAAATAATTGTAAAAAAATCTTTGGGGTGACTTCGTCACGCCGCGTGACTATTACCATTAGTATCGAATGCGTGTCTGCTCCCAGGTTAAAATATTTTGAAGTCTTCTCGTTTTAAATATTAAAAATAACACAATTATTCTTCATCGGAATTTTTTACATTCTTTTTCATGATTTAACAATAATAAATGCTAATTTGTGAGGATTACAATTACACACACACACACACACAGTTCATTTAAATCTATTTATAATACGAGCATTCATTTAAAAAAATCATTTTACATTTTTGTATTCATAGCCGTGCTCTTGGTTTTACTCCTTACAATTCCGCTAGTGCCGACTGGGTGGCGTAGTTGGTTTGTCGCTGGCCATCTGCACCTCTAAGTTTGCGGGTTCGACACTAGCCCATGTCAGTGGATTTTCATGATGCAGACAATCGACAGCGATCATGAACGGCCATGTCGTATGAATATTCGGTATGTAAAAAATCCCTCGAAGTGCCCGTTTGGCTTGGCTGCCAAAATTCTTAAAAGAAACTCTTAAGTTAAATTTTGCATCGTCAGAGCTCAGTGTCAGAGCTCCCTCTGAGGAGGAAACTGAGCATCAAAATTACTTGCAGCAATTGGTATCGCCTATTATACGGTGCCGCACTTAAAAGTGATACCACCTCCTGAGGAATGAGCTAGATCTGCAAAGGTAAAAAATACCAACATTTGCAATTACACGTTTTGAGCAGATGCCGGATAGTTTGCCCAGACTCACGCAGACGTTCGCGAGACTGCTAATTGTGACGGATATGATAAGAGAGCAACATAGACTAGACTATTTTTCTAATGACATTTAAACTTTTAGAAATGGATGATGGAAGAAATAAATTTTTTAAAAAATATCATTTTGCAATCTGTTCTAATTTAAAAATTATAGATACGAAAAATAACATGATAATTATAGTATTACTTAAAAAAGTAATTTGTTTAAAATATATATTACTTATAAAAGTATAATTTGCTTAAAATATATATTACTTAAAAGTAACTAATACAAAATTTATAATACTTTCTTGTGAATTTGTACGGTTTATAATTAAGATCGTATGGTAGCTTTAGCGACAAAGTGCATTATTATTGTATAAGGGGGGGCGATAAAAATTATGATTGAAAATTGGGTCGCCAGTAGTGAAAGTTTGAGAAGCACTGCCTTGGGAATTCATTGAAATTTTAGAATCCTGTCCATCTGAAATTATTCTGAATTATTTTTCAGTCATTTTTTCCCCCTCCATATCTTGAGCAGAAGCGTTTACTTCTCTCGCGTATCAGATTTTTTCCACGTACAAATAATAATCAATGTTACTTTTTTTCTTCCGCCTAAAATCTAAATTTTTTTCATGGATTTAATATTGCAGAAGAAACATTTGTTATATGAGCATAAGTAAAAGCAAGTAAGGAGCTAATCAAAAGTAATGAATTAATTACACAAGTTTTCAGTTGGGAATTTACTGTCGTTGGTTAATTTAAGAATGAATTTAATATTGTTATGCAAATTTGTTAAAATTAATAGAATAGATAGAATTTAAAAGAAATACTTTAAAATATCATTTCTCCTAATCAGGGGGCAGCTACCGCCATATCAGCCGTATCAATAATACGGGGTCCCACAGCTACAGGGCCCCCAAAATATGTAAGCAAAGAAATCGTAACATGTTGACAGGCCAGAAGAAAGACACCCAAGAAATTTTGCTACAAGGACTAGCCACGCCATTGCTCTTAAGGTATCCGACTACGTTCGGAACCGTGATTTTGCAAAAGCTCATAAATGGATAATTTTCATGATATTTAGTGTCACTTAGATTAGAATACATGTATAAAATTGTTTTAAGGACATTGTGACAAAAAAAATTATTTAAATACAATATTTTGACAAAAAATTAACTTAGAATAACCTTTTTTCAAAATATTCTCCTTTTTTTAAAAATACTTCTATTGTATTAATATTTTGCCTGTATTCAGCTCAGACCTCTGTACCGAGGCTCAACTAGAATTTTTGAAACGCATAAGTTGGAAGTTGGTTTATCCATGTTTTATGAAAACAGAAGGGAGAAATTTTAAGAAAATACGCCGATAATTTTTTTAAATGGTTGTAACTCTGAAAATAATGTGAATTTTTCAAAAGTCATAGTTGAGCCTCTGTACAGAGGTCTGAGATATATACAGGCAAAATATTTTTATAATAGAAGCATTTTTCACAAACGGAGAACATTTTGAAAAAAGGTTATTATAAGTTGTTTTTTTTTTTTGCCAAAATATTGTATTTAAATAATTTTTTTTTTGTCATAATGTCCTTAAAACAATTTTATACATGTATTCTAATCTAAGGTACACTAAATATCATGAAAATTATACATTTATACACTTTTTTAAAATCATGGTTCCGAACGTAGTCGGATACCTTAATGATGTATTTTATAAACAGCCGCCTAAGTTGCGCTGGCCTAATACAACCAAGTTTGCGGGCTCAATCCTGACCCAAGTCGGTGGATTTTCATGATGAAAAAAATAAACAGCGTCAATGTCCTATGAATATGTGGAATGTTAAAGATCCCTTGAGTGCCTATTTAGCTTGGGTGCTCTCGGGAAAATTAAATTCCTAATGCAGTTTAGCATCGTTAGAGCTCAGGTCCCTCCCTCTGGAGATAAAACTGGGAGTCAAAATTACATCATGGCAATTAGTATCCATCTAAAAGATGCCGCACTGAAAAGAAATACCAGCTCCTAAAGAATGTATTAGCTCTGCAATGGACCAATCCGCAGCCCCATTTAAAAAAATTATTACATGGTGGTAGATTTGACGCACTTGAAAATCATCAGAAAATTTTAAATTAAATGCATATTATTAGTTATAATTCTATCTTTTTATCACATATAAAATTTTTTACAAATCTAAAAACTATATATTATACAACTTGTGATAAAATTAACATTCTTCAATGTACATTCTATGATCAACTTATAATTCAAAAAAAAATCTACTCGATTCATTATGTATTAAGAAACAAGCTAACTTTTTTAAACAAAGCATGAAATCCCACTCACACTTGAGTGAAGAAATTGAAATGGTTTTAAAATGGTACACACAAGCACAGAGTCGGACCCCTATTTAACGATTAACAAAGTATTCTGTCCTGATGAATTTGTTAAATCGGGGTTCGACTTTGTATCAGCTGATTGATTTTGTGTAACTTTGAAACACACACACAGTAATAAAAAATATAAAAAATACAAAACCAATCATTTTCGTGGATATCATAAATTGTGATTGATATCTACGAGGTTTAACAATGAAAGTAATTTTTTTTCTAAAATTAAAAGTAAATCCATCTGCCCCAAACGGGGAATGGTGTTATTTTTCAAATTGTAGAGGAAATAAAAAATTTGGACTGTCCAACCATACAAAAGGAATAGAAATTTGCCGAGTCGGAATCCCCTGGATAATATTTTGTTTATCTTGTTATATTTTTACCCACCCACCCCCTCCTCCCCCATTGATGTGCACAGTCTGCTTTGGTGAAAGGGTTATATTTAAGGTATCCGACTACGTTCGGAATCGTGATTTTGCAAAAGCGTATAAATGGATAATATTTATGATATTTAATGTCACTTAGATTAGAAAACGTATATAAAATTATTTTAAGAAAATTATTACAATAAAAAATGATTTAAGTACAATATTTTGACAAAAAATGAACATAGAATGACCCATTTTCAAAACATTCTCCTTTTATGAAATATGCTTCTATTATAATAATATTTTGCCTGTATATAGCTCAGACCTCTGTACAAAGGCTGAACTAGAATTTTTGAAACATATAACTTAGAAGTGAATTTATCCATATTTTACTACAACAGAGGGGAGAAATTTTAAGAAAAAAAACGCCGATAATTATTTTAATGGGTGGTAACTCAGAAAATAAAGTGAATTTTTCAAAAATCCTAGCTCAGACTCTGTGGTGAAGTCTTTACTTTATCTAAGCAAAATATTATTATTATAGAAGCATATTTTATAAAAGGAGAACGTTTTGAAAAAAAGGTTATTCTAAGTTAATGTTTTGCCAAAATATTGTATTTAACCCTTTATGATTTACTGCAGTTTTTTTCATGCAATATTTTTTTTTAATCCTTTCAGTGAAAATTAAGGGATATACATAAACAAACACTCAACTTTGAGAAATTTGATCCGTTAGAGTTAATGAATTAATTATATATAATTAAAGATATTCTCTCGACTGTAAAATTAATTACACAATCTGTTCACTTAAATTAAATAGTCAAATCATTTTCTAAGGTCTTCATTTACATACAAAAAAATAAGACTCTTACCTTTTGACATTAACTATTCTTTTGGAACGAAAATGACTATCTTCGCCATCCGCTGAAGACGTCATCAGCTTAAAACGCACTTTCTGCTATAAAACTATTCACCTTCTCCGCTCAAATACTCATCCTAGAACCCGTGCTGCCATAGATCTTG
>BMAV01009901.1:53665-65092 GCA_019973955.1 Trichonephila inaurata madagascariensis | reverse complement strand
TTTTTAATTTGGTGTATAGAACTAGGAATTTAAATTCAGTTGGAATGAAACGGGTGGCCCGGTACCGGGCCGCGGACCGGGGGTTGCGGAGCACTGCTCTAGAAAACCGACTTCGAGTTTATTTTCTTATCAATATGGATACAGTTAAAATTTTATGACAAGAAAAAAAAAATATGTCAAGAAAAATCACCACACAAGAGTTAAAAAAATTATCACGAATTATTTTGGTTCGAGTTTATAAATTGAGACTTGTTTATACTTCAATCATTTTTACATCATTACTGTTATTTAAGACTCATTAATTGAAATAGGATTTATTAAAAGAATTGAGTTTGTGATTTCTACATGAAATCTTTCATCTATCATGACAATCATTTGTTCATTTTAAATTAAACTTAGAATTGCTTAACATATTTTCTAAAACAACGCAAATGTGTGAGAGAAAAATTTAACTTATGCCTCTTCAAGCAGGAAATTTTGAAAAAATAGAATAGAAATGTGTTTCGGATGTGACGTTTCTGAAAGGTTATGACGCAAGGGTTATGACCTATACATTTCGCGGGTTAATCGATAGCCTTGTTTACCATGTGGACTCATTCTTATTTATAGTTGCATAATTCTTGTGATATTTTCTGTCTCAAATATGAGTATTGATGTTTCCTGAAGTACGTGTGAAGTTTCCGATTTACATCTGTTATAATTGTTATAGGTTTTTGGAATTTTTACTGGAAAAATATGAAGTAGAATATTCGAATTCAAATTTTTGGGTAATCGTTTGAACTTTAAATTGACGGAAAAATATATCTTGTGCTAAGATATTTAAATCAATTCTATTTTTCAGTTATAATTTTTAGATATCAAATTAATATTCTGACCTAAATCATTTACTCATGCTGTTATTTGATGTAAATTTTTATTTTTTTAAAGGTTTGCTTGTATGAGCTAAAATAGATCATATAGAAAGTTGTATTTGAAAAATGTCACGCTCCATTAAATGAAAAGTTATGAAATACAGTAAAACAGCTTGTTCGATGCAAATTCAAATAAATCAACCTTAAATAAAAATTGTTATGTTATTAATCCAAATGTAAATAACTTTAGTGTATAAAAAATAAAATGTAGTAAGTCAACATAAAGAGTTGTAATTTTGTATACACATAGAAGTAACATTTTTTAAACAATGCACATACCACTTTTATATCTTTTAATTACATACATTTTTGCTTATGTATTTGCAACTATTCAGTGAAATTTAATATTGTAAGTAAAAGTACTTTGAATCAGAAAGCAGTACAGTTCCAAGTTTTTCATTAATGGGGCATTGTTCTATCAATTTTTTGCCAAAAATAAATTCGAAAAGGCGAAATACATGATAAAAAGGGGTTTAAAAGTATATATTCATAAAGTAATTTTACGAGGCATTTGTTAATGTAAAAAAGACAATAGGCAAAATTTATTCTAAGTAGGTTGCATGGAATTGCAAATACCTTTCAGAATTGTTTAAAAAAAATCAGTTTATTTGAATGAATGCTTCTTTTATCATGAAATAATTTGATAACAGCCTCTTTATCATTTAGAAATTGCCAAGTCGTACTAGTCAGGTTATTTGTAAAAATGATATGAAAAATAACATCATGAGAGTTTTGTTCAGTAACGGACATTTACTCCAGTGGTATGGTTTCTCAACAAGAATTCTGTTTTTACATAAATGTGTCAAAATATTTTGCATTATTTAAAAATTTTGTAAAGGGTTAACTTTTTACTGTGTAACCCATTACAGCAAAAGCTGTTACCCTCTTTTATTCTCACAGTGTGTTTTTCCTTTGTTTGAAGATTTAAAAATTTATTAAAGTTTAGTGTATTTAAATTGCAAACTCTGTTTGTTTAATTTAACTTAACTAATCTTTTAGTTATATTAAAGCTTTTAAAAGTTACTTACTGAAGCATTCATAATAAAAAAATGTCCTTGAATGAGAAATTGAATTTACTATCAAATAAAGTGAAGTAATGAGTATGTAATTGCCAAAAATATCAGAAAGAAACTGAGAGCAATGACGTATATTTAAAGCTTTTAGAAATAGAATCTAATCTATTTAATTTGCCTAGAGCTCTGAGATCATACTTATGATTATAATACACTTATCAAGAGTACAACCTTATAATGATTAGTTTTGTGTTTTAAAATATAATTTAATTGTATTTTTATTATGATTAAATTCATTGAGTAACTTGTTAATTTAGTCACCTATGAAAAAGCTAATTGTATTACTATTTATCAAAATTAAATTTTTGTACTATCCTCTTTTTTTTTTTTCAGATTGAGTGTACAGCAACTTAATTTGAACAGCATGGATTTCACAAGGGGTGCTTTTACATTTATTGATTATGTAATTTTCATATTAATGTTAGTGTTTTCTGCCAGTGTTGGTATCTATTACCATTTTTCTGGAGGCCGACAGAAAACATCCAAGGAATATTTCTTGGCCAATAAAAACATGCCAGTTATTCCAGTTGCTTTCTCACTTATGGCAAGTTTCATGTCTGCAATTACAATTCTTGGTTTAGCAGCTGAAAATTATATGAATGGCACACAATTTGTCATTATTAATATTGCATATATTTTTGGAACACCAATAGCTGCATTTGTGTTTCTTCCAGTATTTTATCAAATGCAGGCTACTAGTGCATTTGAGGTAACATATTATTTTTTTTAAAATAGTTTTTATGTCTTTAATTTTAAGGTCTTTTATATGCTCTACCTTTTTATGTCTTTAACTAAAGAGAATGAGGGACACATCTTAAAAAGATGATAAAAAATGCATAATACAAATTTTAAAAATGAAATAGGTATACTTACATATTAACATTGCTACAGCCATTGTGCCTTGATATCAAGCACTTGATATCAAGCACTTGAATGTCATAATAATTTACCTTCTACTACTTTGACTCTTTTCAAATCAATATCAACCGATCACCCTTCCTTCCCTCAAATAAAACGCATGAAAAAAATCTCTTTTGCTGTTATGATATCATGGCACAGTTTGTATTGTGTATATTTGGCTGCTGTGACATTTATATGCAAGTATTGTTTTATACATTAGAAAAAGTTAACTTTATTTGTGTATGTGTGCATACAATACAAAAAGAAATATAGGTGAAAAGCAAAGAAACAGCTGCAATATGAAGACTTGGTTCCAAAATTGCAATTTTTTTTTTTACTTTTTTTATTGTGTATAAAAACACAAGATTGCAGACAGATCAATTCTGAGTGTCATGATAGATGTAAATGGTTCTCTCTTCCATTACCTTGTAATACAATTCAGCCAAGTATGTCAAACTCAGCATCTGATCTGGCCCAAATTAACAAGATTTAAGCTTGTGTGGGCAATAAGATGACCTGTAAAAATAATTTTTGTAGGGAAAAAAAAACTTAAAAAAAACAAAAAAAACAAGAACAATAATTCCTTATGGTTTTTCCTTGGCACTTGACATTTTCTTTGGGGCTTTTGTTTCTACTTTGAGAAAATTTTTGTTAACATTGAATATCCTAATTTTAAAAGTAATCATTCTAATTTCATTTGACGCTGACTGCTGTGCCGTTGGGCCTGGGTTCAAATCCCAGAAAAGGCATGGATATTTGTTAATGTATAGTGCCTTTGCGGCATGGGGGTACTCTTAATAGCCGTCAAGCTGCAAGCTCTTATGAGGTTTGTGGAAGGGGAAGAGAAGTTGGAGGCCCCTGACCACCTCCGGGGTGTTCTCTCTCAAAATTAGAGTGGAACTGAGCCAAAACGTACTGTCACCTGTGTGGTGCTCAAAGCTATGGCTAACAACAAGCATACAACTAGCCCTTTGTTGCGATGAATTTCTAGGGCCTCAATTTGACTACGTCGGATAGGTAATATTAGCAACACACAACCACACAACTTTTAAAATTGAACCAATATGATTGACAGGGATTCTACATTTTATAGAAGACTCCTCTATATTCATAAATGAAAATAATTAGTCTCGCTGATAAGTATTTTCAAACATAGAAATTTTCTCAGTGTAGAAATTATGTCAGTTTTCAATATTTGATTGATTGTTGAAGCTGCATGAGGGTTATTAGAGGTGCACTGCATAATTTTTAAATCACATGCATGTGATAAGAATAACATCTGAACTACCATCTTACTCTCTTGATTTTTGCACCATGCAAATGTAAGGACTTAGAACCATGATATAAATTTAATCTGCATCATCCCCTCTACAAAGTTTGTGACGCCAGGACTCAACCCAAGGCTCGGCAAATAGAATGCCAACTACGAGTTAACTCCTTACTTATCGCTCTTGTCAAAATCACAGGGTAAAATTTCCCTCTCTTTCTCATGCCCATGTTATTTCCGGGCTGGACTGTTCAAAAGTAACACACTAAAAAGATGAAACTATCTGTTTCTTATGCCCGGAATCATGTTTATTTCTCACCAAATGGCAGTACCACGTTATAAGTAGAGTGTTTAGAGATAGTTATATATTTTTTTAAAACTATATGTTAGCACAATCAGACATATATATATATACATATTAGCAATATGTTTTTGTAATCTTAGCTCAGTTAGTTCCGCTCTTTGTGAATAGATGTGGGTTGCGTTCTGTGATAAAATATATAAATTTTTTAATATTATATACATTATGGAGTTAGTTTGAAAGGGAATCAGATTCTACTTTAAGTATAAAGAGATCTGAGAGTGATTCTGAAATAACCGATTGTTTTGAAAGTTCGAATAGTGAACATGAGAACAGTAATGATGGATCTGTGCTGTTACCTGGGGGGGATGTTCACCTTCTTATCTCATGCTCTGAAATTCATTTCACAAGAAAAAATTACAAATGTGTTTTTGCATTGCACAAGTCTAATAAAATTCTTCTTTAATGTTTAAAACATTTTTTTACTTTTTTTCTCTCTTTGCTAGAAAACCAACATTCAGTCATGATAACCTTAAATGTTGGCTTTTCTTAAATTAATTTTTTGTATTTCAAGCTAAAAATATACTCAAAATTTAAAAATAAATATAAAGTTTGAACATACACTTAGTTTTATATAATTTTCTGAATAATAAAAAAATTGGCACTTTTATCACAGTTTTCTTCAAAATTATGCAGCTGTTAAGGGGTTAATGACCATAAATAATAATTAAGTTAATTTTAATATAATACTTTTAAGTATGCAAAAAATGTTTTCAATTTTAAATTAAATCAGTTGCCATGAAAGAAAAAAAAAGGCAAGTTAAATTTCCTCTACAGCTTGTATCATACATGTTGGTTAATTGTATCAGTTCACATAGTATACCAATTTTAAAAAAGAATGGAATTTTCTAAATTTTGATAGAATTACATTTTTTGTTTGATAGAATTATATTTTTAGTATAAATAGGAATATACATAAAAGGAAATTATTTATTCAGAACTGAACTGAAAACCAGAATTGAACTCATAAATTTTTTTTAGTTGAACCGGAATGAAAAAATTACAGTTCGAAGCCCTGCTCAGTAGTTCTAGTTTGAATATGGATAATGAAATGATATCTTTCAAATAAAGTATATCATAATTTGAATTTTTTGTTGCATTTGGGAACTGATGTAATTGCTTGATGCTTTTATCTTGTTAAAGTCAGGGTTAATCTGTATTATTTTCTATGTTATTTGAGGAGAAGTAAATCATATGATATGTTATGTTTTAAAAAATAAGAATATTTTCCTTTATATGAGTAAGAAAATTTTCATCAATTTTTGTATGAATTAAAAAGCATACTTTTTTACAAATTAGAATATGTTTTTAGTATACTAAATTTATTATATAAAAGTTACATTTGATATGGTTAACTAAAGTTAGCCTTGAGAAATCTCATTAAAAATTAATTCTATTGAGTATTTTATTTTTGTACATTTATTGTAAAATTTAATCTTAACTTTTAGGGAAATGATTTTTTATTTATGTATACTAAGAATTGATCTATTGTGTTAAATATATATATATATATATATATATATTATGTTTTTTAGGTAAAAAAAAATATGTTTTATGTTATAAAAATTAATTGCATGTAAATAAATAATTATTTTATTGCATTTTTTATTAAGGTTTAATTTATTTGTTTTTAACTTTTATTTTTATATTTATTCACCATTTTTTAAAGTTCTATTCGTATTTTTCTTTCTTTCAGTATTTGGAGAAGCGTTTTAATAAACAAACACGTTTGTTAGCTAGTTCTATTTTCATTTTTCAAATGGTAAGTTTGATATTAAATTGATAAGTTTAAATATATTTCTTTTTTTTAGTTGTGTACCTGTTATGAAACCTGTTAAATTATATCTTTAATCAAATGCTTGCCTATTTTGTGATTGCTTCTTTTATTTTGTATCTATATTTACACAATTTAGTCCTGTTGTTAATGACAAGTAAAATGTTAAAATTACATATCTTTTTGTGCTTATAAAGATATTGTATTGAAAGTTCGATATTCCAACATTTAAATAAAATATGTACCCTCACACCAAACACAGTTGGGAAATAGCTGATACCAATTGATACATCTAATAGCTGAATTAAAAGCTAGTTGTCTTAAAGCATAATACAATATGGTGTTTTGATATACCTCGATGTTATATATATATTCAAAGTGCTTCCCGATTCAGATGATGGCATATGCAAATATAACTCAAGAATGAACTTGAATTTCAATATAAAATCCATAATAAACATATTAACTAAAAACTTAAATATCGAAAATTTTTGGTCTCAAAACATATAAAAATACTTAATTTCTTGAGCTTATACAATACTTTTTTAAATCAATGTTTGGCTATGTATCAAGCATTTCTAACATTGCAGCTTCCAATAAATATCTTTAAGTCCTGATTAGCATTTTAATGGCTATTTTATTAGATCAAAATTTTTTATATCTTTTTAATAAATAAAAAATTCTGAATACCTATTGCCATAGTAGAAATATTTAAGGATCCATTGCTGGTGAAATGTGAACTTTATGCAGCTATTCTGCAATTTTCTATTGTAATTTTTGGGCTTATGAGTTTTTGTATGTAGTTTGTGTGAAATTCTTTGTGTAAGGTTTTGGATAGTTTTCTTTCTTTCTTTTTTTTCCCTTGATATATTTTTAACCAAGTTTTTTTCTTTTCTTTATCAGTATTTATGACTGCAAAAGCATGTTAATATTGCATATTATTGTATTATTAAGTTAGCCTTATATATGTCATTCACCATACCAAATAGTTATAAGTGAAATGCTAATTTTTTTTATAAGAGGTGTTATAATCAGAAAGTCTTGTACATTGTTTTAAAAGATAACTAATTTAGATTTTTTTATACATTCAAGTTTTTAAAATTACTTATAATTTACAAGGATAAAAAATTGGCAGCTATGGAGACTGCTGGATTTAGTTGTAATTTTAATCTTTTACTCTTGCATTCGTATTCATTTCTACCAAAAATATTTGCTCAAAAGCTACATTTTTTTTTTCAGGTTGTGTATATGTCTATAGTTTTGTATGCTCCAGCACTTACGCTCAGTGCAGTTACTGGTCTTTCTAAATGGACATCAATTTTGTCAATAGGTGTTGTTTGTACATTTTACTGCACAATAGTAGGTAGTATTTCTTTTTTGATGTAATTTAACGAAACATTTGTCTGTTACATGGTTATAAATTTAAAAAACAAAAAGTGATAAAAAATGTGTTTTAATTGTTGATTATTGTAATTTTTCCAAGATATTAGTGCTTTGAATTTCTTTTGCAGAAATGCATGATATACATGGTAAAACTGAAATTTTTTTTAAAAAAAGTTAATTTATATTATACAAATTATAATTAAAACTATTAAAAAATATGTGAAATATTTATAATCTTATGATACATTTCTAATATTTAAAAAATTGCCTTTTTGCAACAGATAAGGTTGATTGCAACTTTGTTCATCAGCTAAGGATCATAACATTTAGAAATGGTAATTATTGGTTACTGTAGTAATAGGGTGTGGTTTAGAAATGATTGACAGCAGTAGTGCACACAGGAATTTTTCAGGGAGGGGGGGTCCGGGGTCGAAAGTTCACCATTCTTGTATCAGGCTCCTTTTGATTTTGTCGATTTTCGGGAACAAAACATAATAAAAACTAATTATTGAATAAACAATTAGCATTAATTAATAAAATTAATCATTAATAACAAATATTTAATTAAATTTTGCATACTATATACCGTAAAATCCGGCGTATAACGCGCACTTTGAACACAAAAAATGTGATCAAAATACAAGGGTGCGCGTTATACGAAGAGTATAAAAACGATAGCTTTAAAAAATAACAAAAGAGATGACCATAAAAATTTTTTTACTTTTACACATATCAAAATACTGTTTGTTTAAAAGAAATGATATACTTTATGAACTAAAAGAGATCTAGTTCTAGAAATATACTACTATTTCAAAGGTCTGGCATTATTTCTCGAATAAATGACTTCAAAATATAAGAACGTTGTATACAAAATTTCAGATTTCTTCTTAAAAAGCGGGGTGTGCATTATATGGCGAACATACCCAAAAATTAAAAAATGCAGCTTGAAAGTATGAGTGCGCGTTATGCACCAGATTTTATGATACTTAGAATTATATTCAATCAGAAAAAAAAAATCAAGGGTTTGGGGGGGGGCGGACCCCCTTGTGTGCACCACGGATTGACATAAATAGTGGGCTTTTAAAATATGTACTTTTTTTTAAAAAAAAAACTGGTCTGGTGTAGGTAATCTTATAATCAGCCAAAGGGTAGTTTTTTCTTCTGTGATGAATTGATAGCAGTGTAGGGAGAAGACAAGCAGTTCATACCTGCTGCGTCGGCAGATGGTGAGGAAGAGAAGGTTGTTAAATCTTCTAAAAAAATGGGAAAGGAATAGTTAAAATGCAAAAAATGTAGCTGAAATGATAAAAATATTACTTTAGAATTCCAAACCAGATTAGTTGTGTAGGTTTCTTTTTGAAAGTTGTATAAAGAAATGTGTGTTTGTTGTGTACTTCACAATGGTTCTGGATTCAGATCAGAAGTATTTTTTCCTACAGAGCTTATGAGCTAATCGGTTTGTAGTTGTCTGGAAGAATCTTTGCTTGGTTTGGATATATCCATTGTTAGAGCTTTTTTCTGTTCTTCTGGAAAATACTTGAGCATTTGTTAAGAATTAATGTATATATTCATATCATGAAAAAATTAATTATATTAATTCAGTTAATTTATCCATTAACATTATAACTTTGTCCCATGTGAAGTATTAAAACGTGACATCAATTTTATCCAGGTGCAATGAGTTTTACATTTAATGAGGGTGTCTTTTATGATTATACATTGAATTAATTGTACTGTGTGATAAAACTGTGAACATTCAAGTTTTATATTGTTGTTTGGTTTGCAAATCACTTTTTTTTTGCATAAAAATTGTTTTTTATGGGTATAAAATCTAAATTAAATGTGGATAATAATCTATTTTATAATTTTTAAAAAAGTTTGTTTCTGTGAAATATTTTATCAAGATCATATTAATAAACATAAATGATATTTTTTGTATTTTTAAAATGCTATCATATTTTGTAAGTATAATATATATATATATATATATATATATATATATATATATATATTTGAAAAATTCTTAAAATGTTTTTCTTTAATGAACATAAATAAATCAAGGAAAGGGAGATGTGGCTGCAAAATAATTCCTTCTAAAAACAATTAGTAAAAATATTTTTATCTAAAAATTTGAGGGAAAAAATTCTGAATATCAACTGCTTAAAATTTATGTATTATATAAATTGTAAATGAAAAAAATCTAGAACTATCTTGCTGCATGAAATCTTCAGTTCCTTCATAGTATTCTCTGATGGAGGGTGGATATTGTAAAATGCTGGGGAAACCAAATGGTTGGGTTGAATAGTTGGCACAGAACCTGTTTCCATTTAGATACTTTACCTCCTGTCATGATGGCTTGATTTACTTGGTTATAGCTTTCACTTAGCTGATTACTGCTTTTAAAGGTAATTAATAATTACATAAGGAAAATGAAATCGGATTTCAAATTTATTATTAATTTAATTTTAACAAATTGGTTGGTGAAGTAATCCTGGATTCTCAATTATAAATGTTCAGAAATCTTGCAGTATACAATTATACTATTCCAATTTCAGAAAAAGAAAAACAATCGTGAAATGTATTATCAATGTATATTTTTCATCAACTACAAAAAGAAACAGTTTTTTAATAACTCATTATGAAAAAATCGGTAGTTCTGTTGCAATTGAGTATAACTGCAACATCTTTAATGCACTTAAAGTTGCAGAAGTTTATATTAATGAAATTTTTAAGTATAATTCCTTATTTTCACTGGTAAAAAATGTAATGAAATTATAGAAATATGCAAGTCCCAATTAAATTTTTCTTTATATATATATATATATATATATTTCTTAGATTTAATTTAAAATACTCCCATGTTATAATTTCTGTATAAGTTTTAAGAGAACTACCAAATTTTATCTGTTTTACTTTGCCTTGCTGTCTCAACCAATAACTAGCCAGAACTAGTATGATAGTTTGCATCCTTTTTGGATTTGATTTCAAGAATTGTTATTCTTTATCTCTCATTCTTTCAATATAATGGACTTGAATTTTTATTTACATAAAAAGGAAAATGAAGTAAGTTAAATTCAATATTTAAATGAAGGGAGAAAGGACCATTGCTCAAGAAGCTCTTTTATTTAGTTATCTTTACCTTATGGAGTCAACCATTGAACTATGGATTGTCTGTAAAATTTTGAATTTGGGCTATAGAATTGTCATTTGGCTATTTAGAATTAAAAGATATTGTAAATAAAACAAATTCATCCTTCTAGTTTGTAGGGAGTGAGATCGTAATTAAAATTGCTTTTGTTGCCTTAAAGAATAGAATTTTCTGTTATAAATAAATGTTTAAAAATAAGGGAGATAGTATTTTTGAAATCCATGTATATTCAATCAAACACAAATAATGAATTTTAATTATAATTCCTTATTATTTAGGGTGGAATGAAAGCTGTACTATGGACTGATCTATTTCAAGGATTAATGATGTATTCTGCTGTTTTTGCTGTTATTGCAAAAGGAACAATTGATGTTGGTGGTTTTTCCGAAGTTTGGAGACTTGCGCATGAAGGTCAAAGAATTCAATTTTTCAAGTACGCTTATACAATTCATACATTTCTATATCATATTCCTTAAGTTTGATATGCTTTAGAAACATTTAATGTATATTTCTCCATAACAACAGAAATGTGTTACAGTTTTGATCCTGATCCAACTGTGCGGCATACAGTATGGACCTTAGCTGTGGGTGGAATATTTACATATGTGTC
>BMAV01009901.1:0-52989 GCA_019973955.1 Trichonephila inaurata madagascariensis | reverse complement strand
TAGTTACAAATAGTTTTATAATGTGAAATACAATATACTATAAATAAAATATTATATATAACATAAAATAATTTATCAAATATATTATTATTAAATAAATTATTTTATAATTTTATAAAATATTTAAAAAGTCCTTTTCAAATAAATTTATTTAAGTTTAATAAATTTATTTAACTAATTTTAATAATAAATTAATAATTTTAATAAGTTTATTTAAATAATTTTAATAATAAATTAATAATTTTAATAAGTTTATTTAAATAATTAATAAGTTTATTTAAATAATTAATAAGTTTATTTAAATAATTTTAATAAATTTATTTAACTAATTTTAATAAAAATTAATAATGACAAATTTTGAGCCTGAAGTACGCGTTAAAAGTCTCGCGCACAATATTCGAAACGAATCGGAGATGTATTTCATACTTTGCCGGTTTCTCATTAGGCATTCTATAGAATGCCTAGGCAATGTGTGAAATAAGAATCATTTCATACATTGCCGGCTAGTTTTAGGCATTCTATAGAATGCCGGATTTCATACTTTGCCGGTAACATATATATTAATTTTTATTTGTAATATACCATATTTATTCAAATCTAAGCTACACTTTTCCCCCATTATTAATGCTACTGAAAATTGGACACGACTTAGAATCGAAGATGGAAAAATTCGTCAGTGGGGTAAATTGAACATTATACTGATAGTTAAAGCAATTACAGGTTCATGTACATATTTAAGTTTTTTTATAGTGGTAAAAGAAATTAATTATTACTTCTTATTAGTTCTCATTTAAAATTTGTTTTAATTTAGTAAAAATTGGATATCAATAAGCCATTTTACACCTTTTTTTTATGTTTTTTTACAAATATGCATTGAGAATTTGAAGTGTGGCTTAGAATTGATGGTGGCTTAAATTCAAATAAATATGGTAATAAATCATATCATACCCTCATTATAGTTATTAATTAGAATGATTACTGAATTTTACATATACTAGTTTTTATTTTTGTATTTTGCTAATGAATTTATCCCACCAATTATGTTTCATTTTATTTGGTCATTCATTTTTTTTTATCTTGTATAGAATTAGTATTTGGTGTGCATGGTTTTTAGTGTAAATTTCAAAAGAAAATGGCTTTTAATAATTATTATGAAGCACATACAATATGTATTTTTCTATTGTAATAATTTGAAACAATTTATATGTAGTGAAATTTCTTTTTAAAAATTTCTTGAGCTTTTTTCCTAATTGATTTTTCTACCTTTGCAGAGCCTTATTTTTGAATTGGCCACTCACAAGTCTTCTTAGTATTACAGCATCTTTAGCTGGAATTGTTGTTTATGCTAATTTAGCTAAATGTGATCCCATATTAAGGTCTGAAGAAACAAATATTGAAAAAGCTGATCAGGTAAATAAAATCTTTTATTCCTGGGAAAGCAAATGTCTTTTGCGTTGAAATTTTTTTTTTATTTTTCTTAAAAAGTTTAAATGTCTTAAACTATTTTATCACTTTGTAATCAACCAAAGCTCTGATTGCATGAAATGGATGTGGTTTAAAGTCCTGCATGAGTTTAATTATTGAGCTCAAAACTATGAAAAATATATTGCATATAAACACAGACTTTCAAATTTAATGGTAGTAATATTAGATTTAATTTATTTACTTGAATTATCTTTTTAAAAACTCAAGTTAAACTTTTATCCATCTGTACTAAAATTAATTTAAAAATCTACTTTTTGAAACTAAATTACATTGAAAAGCAGTCTTTTGTTTTATTTAATTGGGCTTGTATTTGGGGTGGAGAAGTCATGTTAAATGCAAAATTTATATACTGTGAAAAAAGAAATCACCTATATTAATTAAACTAAGAAAAATAGTCACTCCCAGTTTTATTTATTCTTAACTAAAAATTTTCCAATTTTTTTGTTTTGTTATAACAATTTATTGATAACAATATTTTCACTATGTATGCAGTATAATGTACCTTAAAAATTTACGTCTGAATCTATTGTATTATATACAGTTGTTTTTAAATAATTTGAATTGACAATTACTTATGCTTTAGAATTGTGTGTTTTTGCAGAAAGTGAAATAATCATTTGCTTTACAGAGATTTGTAGGTATGAAATAGATAATATCTAATCTCATTTGCAAAAATGTTGTATGATTGTAAAGCAGGGATTTCTTTTAACGTTCTGTTTCATTGTTGTCTTTACTAGTAAGAAAAATATTGAATTTTAGCTACTTCAGAATTTTGTTTTTAAATATAAAAATTAGTTGCACACATTGAAATTAAACTAACAAAAAAATATATATGCCCCTTTCTGAGTATTAAAATAAATACATAATAAATGTTTGTACTTTCAATATATACAGAGTAAATTTCAATTATTTAAAAAATGTTTCTGTGAAGACTGATGTATGCGCTGTTAATGTTTGAATAAGACATGGGATTATGGCACATTAGTTGTAATAGCTTATTGTCTGGATTAAAATTGGTATAGCGAAGGGGTTAGTTATTGTCTTTATAGATAACTTAACATTCCTCTAATAGACTACCTGCAGAGGCAGAATTTTATGCTTATTGCCATCAGAGAAGTGGCCGTATTACCCTAGTGGTCAAGGTAATGGACTCGTAGCCAGCATGTCATGAATTCAAGTTCAATGCCGCTGAAGACCTGTCATATAGGGGAGCGATGCACGTTAAATTTGTTGAGAGCTCAAACGTCCTACCGTTGGTGTGGTAGTTAGGAGAGGGGGGAGGGGTGCCAGCTCAGGTGTTGTCCTTGTCACTTGACCATGGCTTAAAATTTGATGCTTTTTGGCGAGATCTGTCATCAAAAAGCTCCCTCATATAGCTGAACAGTGCAACATTAATACTCACTCACGGTCCATCTGAGGAACTGGAAATGATGAAGTACATTTGCTACTACTGTAACAAGGCTATTTGTTGAAAGTAGACTGTTAACATCTACAAAGAGTAAAAATGCTAATTTTATCATTTTTAATTGAAATAGTATAATACTTCCTTTAAGATGCATTAATTTGTTTGAAATAAACTAAGAAAATCTCTAAATATATATTTTTTTAACTCATAGTCTATGTTTTGAATAATTAGTTGCAGAGTAACACTGATTTAGGTTTAGATATCTTAGGTTAAAGCTATAAATATATAGCTCATATTATTTAATCCACAAATCTTTCTCCAACCCCTCTGACCTATGGTGAATGTTTTGAAAATTTTCTGTTGTCCAGGAACCTTTTGAGTTTTACATTTAAAAACTAGTATAATTTTTTTAAAATGTTTAACTTTAAATCCAGCTTCAATGTTGAAAAAATTAGAATGTTTGATAGTTCTTGATGTAATGTTTTCAAACCATGTTTAACTCAGTTTTGAAAATAAATATATTTATTGTATATTTTTTTAATAATCTGAGTTAATTTCTAAAAAAAATATTCAACTTTTCCGAGTGATAATGCTGGTAAAACGGTCAGAATTCTAATGTTTGTGTACTAATATTTGTAATGTACTTTAAGAATTTATACTTAATTACGTTTAAGGGGGAGATGGGAATGTCATCCACTTTTAACCAAGATTTATATACTATGGTAAGTTTTCTGTGTTTATTCCTAATCAAATGAAAAGACAGAAACGAGGCTTGAACTATTTGAAATGAGAAAATAAACTTAACATCCTACTTTGAGATTTCAGTATATTCAGTTATATTGCCAAAAGGGGATTGACTTCCATTGATTTCTAAAGTAAATCACATGATGTAAATAACGAAAAGAGCCATATAAATTTATTTTGTGGTTTTTACTGTTTCAAATTAAATGAAGCAGATATTCCATTCATCTTTTTTTCTTTTATAAAAACTAATTATTTATGTGTTTATTTAAACATTATTATTGGCATTTGTAATATTCTCTCTCTCACATACAGAAATGAGACTTGTATTTTTTAACATATCTGTAATCCAAAATTCCTTTTTTTTATTTTGTTTTACAGATTCTCCCATATTTTGTTATGATTTCCCTCACAATGCTTCCAGGTTTGCCTGGCTTATTTGTGGCAGGGGTGTTTAGTGCATCTTTGAGTTCTGTATCTTCTGCCATCAACTCATTAGCTGCTGTAACAGTTGAAGATTTTCTTCATCCAGTTTGGTTTCATCGTATATCTGAGAGACGAGTTACTATATTTACAAAGTTAATAGGTGCAAATTTTTTTACCATTATTTGATGTAGCTCTCAAAAGTAAAAGTTTTGCTTGAAATATTTCATAAAAAAAAAGTGTTTTTTTTTTATAAGAAAAAATATTTAAGAGTTAGTTAATTTTTACTGTGTTAATTCATTAAAATTCTCCATTTACCAAGTAAATCAAACTAGTGATCAACTTCCTAATTATTTTAAGCATTTATTTTAGCTTTGTCTTAGGTTTTATTTCCCAAAAAAGTATTGATCTTGTAATTTTTTGAAATCTTTTCTGACTTCTTATGCAAATGTACACTAGTGTTCAAAATTTAGAAAATTCTAACCTTTGATTGATTATATGCAGAAGTACTGAAAAAAACATGTATGTCCACAGGTTGATGTAATAATAAAAACACCATACCCAATATTAACAAACATGTATCATTTGTATAGGAAAGTCTTTAAAAGGTTCATTAAAAGATGGGGGAGGGGAATGGGTTATTCAGAAAGGCCTCCTAATGCAGTTATATAATTTTCACAATGTAAATTCCAGCTTGAACTAAGACAGTTTATGTGTGTTTTTAGCAGTCAGGTCTGTTCCTCCAGTAACACTGGTTTTAAGTCTGTTCTGGAAAAGAAGTCGAATCGCAGTTGACTTCCCAAACACATTACTGAATATCCTCTAAAAATTTTGAGATCTTGCTGCCCAATTCATTGGGCAAATATCCTTGCTTTTCAGAAATGTCAGCCATATGAATAAATTCAGACTAGCTTTGCCATTAATAGAAATGAAATTAGGGCCTATCTTTGCTCCTGGAAAAGCAGTCAACAATATTCAAGGAGGTATATGCAAATGAATGAAGAGAAATTGGTTGTTTGTTTAAAAAAACATTTCCTCTTTAAATGCACAACACACATGCATGTGTATGGTTATGTAATCTGAATTAAAAAGTTGTATCTACATTAATTTTACTTTTCATTCAGTATTTTCAAGAAATTTAAATATGAAACTTCTCTCGATTTCAAACCAGTATAATTTTCCTTCTGTTAGCACAGTGTAGGAATGAGAGTAACTCCCTATTTTGCAGAATTTTTAAAATAATGTTTTGTTAAGACACTTACTAATATTTGTATGTTGAAGTAATTTTCATTGTATAGCTTTTATTTACATTTACTGAATGAGGTTTATACAAAAAAAATGCAAAGCATGACTTATATAAAGCTTATTTATTTTTGTTCTTGCAAAGATTTCCCTATTTATTTTGTGTATTGTACTAATGTATCATACTTTTTTAGCATTTTCATATGGAATTCTCTGCATCATGCTTACACTTGTTGTAGATCGCTTAGGAGGAGTATTACAAGCTGCTCTTTCTTTAATCAATGTTGTTGGAGGACCAATGCTTGGATTATTTTCATTGGGGATGTTTTTCAAAAGAACCAATTCAAAGGTATTGAATAAATATGTATATGCATGTAAAGAATATGTATGGGAGTTCTATAAGGGTTTTAATTTAACTGATATCAGCATATATCTTAAGTTTTCTGACAGCCTAAAAATTTTACAAAACATTTATTTTAATGGTATGTATCAGACTAAAATTGTATGTGCTTTTTTTAAAAAAATTCCTTCCCCTACCATATTTTATAAGAGATAATTTATTTTAGAAAAATAAGGAAGTTTAATCATCTTTAGATTCACAAATTTAACAAGTTTTTAATATGGTTATCATTCAGAGTTTCAAGACTAAACTGGTATTAACAGAATCCCTAAAGGAATTTGAAATAACTATTTTAAATTCCAAAATTCTTTTTTTGCAAAATAGAAGGTAGAGAAGATAGTATTTTTTTCAGTTTTATCCAGCATAGAACCAGTAGCAGTTGAAAAAGACTCTTGTTCTAGTAAATGTAATATCTATAGTTTTTGAACAATTATAAATAAAAGAAATGGCTATCATTGGTTATGATAATAAATCCTTTGTCATCCATCATTTACAGAATGTCCTCTCCTTCATTTCTGGTAAACTATTCCAGACAGCATGTGTTCAGTGTTCAGATCTCTCAGAATGATGATTCACATAACTGAGGCTCAAAATTACGAGGTTTGTCTCCAGTACCCCTTGTGTTACTTTATATGCAAATTTAATAAACACTCACTCACCCAGAATGATGATGTTCTCTTCCTTGAAGTTAAAAAATTAAAAGGCAGATGTTTTTTTTTATCAGAAGAATGATAAATACTAAGGATCTTTTGGAAATCATAATGTCCTGAATTTTAAGATTTGAAGAATGATTGACTAATGTGTTAATTGTTTCATAAGTGTCATCCATAATTAAGAAGGCAAAGGCTTCTCCACACCTAAATATCCTGTACACACTCTATAATGTTGTATTCTCTTATCTTCAGAACTTTATTTTCCCTTAATTTTGTTTCCTCTACGGCTACTGCTTGAACATTATTTCTGCAATTTTGAGATAAAATCTGTGATTGTTATAGTGGTTAAATCATTAGTATTGAACTGTAAAACCTACTGGATCTCCAATATACATAAAGACTGTAATTAATGCCGTATCACAATCAAGAGTCAACAATTCCATACAGAGTAGAAAGTTCAGAAGTTTCTGTTGGTCTGAGGACTCGAGTATAGTTTTTTTTTCATTCTCCCCTGACCCATTTTATAAAGTAATTATAAATGAACTCCTCATATAATTTAGATTTAATGGCCATTTAATTATCTAACCTAGCAATTGATTCTGCATTGTCTGGTTAAAAAGACTTAATTACGTGGGCTTCAATATTTATGTACATAAAGCTAATTATTTTTACTATGATTTTTAAAGATTATTCATTTTCTAGGGATCAATAATAGGATTTCTCGTCAGTTTGTGCATATGCTTTTGGATCGGAATTGCAGCTGCAATGAGAAGTCATAAACTACCCATTAATCACCGATCTATTGATGGTTGCCCTGCAAATGGCTCAGTTATTGCTTCAGAACTGTCAACACCTAATTATGCTAATGGTACCATTTATGAAAGCATGACCAATTCTACTAATTTTAATTTAGATACAGATGATGAAAATGGGTAAGCTCTATTATTCTCGTAGCTTTAAATTTGTTTTGTTAAAATGCTCATAGTTGTGATTCATTGAATTTACATTAAAACTAGCATGGTAATAATTTGATTAAGTATGTATCAGTATAAAAAAATATTCAATTTTGAAACATTGTCTCATTTTTATTAATATGTATTTCTGTGTTCCAGAAAGAAATCTTTTTAATTCTCACATGCTAAAATAAATATTGTGAGACCAACATTTGAAAGAAAAATATAGAAATCTTTTTGACAATCAGGCTGTTTTGAAAACTTTGCAACAGCATAACTTCAAGTAAACTAATAATAAAACAATATTTTTCAAAGATTGTCTAAGATATTTGAGGGCTGTTTCTGCACTATCTAAAGCTTAGAATGATCTATCAGGGCCTCGGGAATTATCAAAGATTATTTTGGGAGCTGTAAAATATTGTGTTTTGCAGGAAAAAATAAAATTCATTTGTATTGGGTTTTCTTGGCTAGACAGAATTTTTGTGGGGTTCTGAATTAGTTGATTTATTCAAAATTTATTTAACCAAAAATACTATTTTGATTGTTATTTATCAAAAGCCAAAGCAAGCAAAGGAACTCTACAAATCAAATAGTACAAAAATTTAAGAATTGTTGAAATTTTTAAAACAATATCAAAATGATAATAGAATTACTTGCTGATCACAGCTACCTAAAAAAATTTAATGAATATTGTTAATGAGAAATTGATTCTACATAAAGCAGTTGTCTAGAAGCATAGGAAGTTTCAATTAACTTTTTATATAAATGGGAAATTTTCTGTTTGAGATTTGAAAATCTTGGATATCACTTTATTAGCTCTGAAGCTTGTTGAAATATTATTCAGTGACTATGGAATGGGGGAAGCAGCAGATGGCTCTAGGATTTTGTTCCCTTCGAATCCCTTTCATTAAATAACATGGATGTTCCATTTAAAAAAAAAAAAAGATTTTGGATTTTAAAAACTAGTACAAAGGTGACAAACCCAGGTTTGTCTTGCTTAGGCTTTTGATATTTCCATGAAGTTTGGTTTTATTAAAAATTGTTTGTTATATTTTCTAGCATTACTATTTTAAAAGAAGAAAAGTGTTTGAATGACTGTGTGATAGAAATAGTGACCCCAGAATTGTTTTAAATATTTATAATTTGATACTTTTTGGTAATCATTTTCAAAATATAAATGTAGATAATATTTTAAAAAATACTTATTTTGTGTGTGTGCTATGGGCTATGGGTTTTATTTTTAGAGAAATTTTTTTATTTGCAAACGAATTTTACAAGTGTTTGTAATGTAATTTACTGGGATTTACGCAGAAACATTAAATATTTAAAATAATTAACTTAAAATTTCAGTGAATTATTTCAGTATTCATTCATTTTTCAAAAATAATTAACCATTGTGTTTGGAACATTTTCCTTTCATTCTGAAGAAACTGTAAAAATATTTTATGTGTTAGTCCATGAGAGCTATACATGTTTTGGTATTTCTGTATTTATTCTTACTTTGTAGTATTTCAGTTTTTTTTTCTTTTCTTAAATGATATTCTTTTTTTTATTTATTTACAAGCCCATAGAGAAATAAAATAAAAAGGTAGTTCTTTGAAGTCTTCCAATTAAGCTAATGTATAAAGTGAACTCTAATACCTGTCCAGATATCCCGTTTATTTTAATCCCTTTACAATATGACTTTACAATGTGATGGTTTCACTCATATGTAATTGCTAAATGGTTAAATAATGTTAGCACTAACTAATTACAAAAATGTTGTTTGGTATTACGAAAAATATTTAATGCATAAAATTCTTTGTAATATTGATATTTGAATGAACAATAGGCAGTGGAAAAAATTATAACATTTCTAGAAAAATTTTATTTTTACTGTTCTAAAAATTTAGTCTTAAGAAATTTTTAGGTAATTTTTTTAAATATATTTGCCATTTTTAAATTTTTGTAGTATTAGTAAATGAACTGTATTTTTAAAGTATTTCATATCTTCCATATAGGTATGTGTTTCCCTTGTTAAGGTTATCATACATGTGGTATGCAGGATTTGGATACATTACTTGCATTGTAGTTGGATTTTGTTCAAGTTTAATATGTGGTATGTATATAATTATTTGATTTTTATGGTCAGAGTATGCATTTACAAACTTTTAGTTATACTTGAAAAATATATTGTTAAAAATAAACATTTGGTATTCAGATATTTTAATTTAAAAAAAATAGTTTGTCTGAAGTATAATTATATATATATATTTATATGGTCATTATTTGATCTACATATTTATTGTAAATTAGAAGGAGTAATTTTAAGGAATATATTTTTCCAATCTCCCATCTCACATTTTGTGGTTTGTTATTGAATTATAAGTTGTAGGAGATATATATAATGAGAAAAATAATTGAATCTTTTTTGAAACAAGTAATATAACAAAAAAATTTTTAAGTCAATTCCTACTTAGATCAACAAAGAAAAATTTTATTTTAGCTACATTTTATTAAATAGTTACAAGTAATATACATATGACAGAATCACAACAATAAGTGGTAATTGATTTTTATTAATTGTCATAAAGTATCGTATATTGTCATCCAAAACAATCGTGTATATAAAATTTCAGTTCAACTGAATGCTTTAAAACGTGAGAAAAAAACCTTTTCAAGTTTTGACACAAGTCCCCAAAAATGATGTCAATGTGGCTGTATTTGTAATTCTTTAAATAATTAGTTTTAATCAACTTATTTTTATTAATTATAATTAAATTATTGTATTGTCATCCAAAATCATGTATATAAAATTTCAGCTCAATTGAGCTTTTTAAAATGTATTTTATTAACAATTGAAAATTCCACCAAGATAAAAACAAATATATAGAGAGTGTGAGCTAATAGTAGGGATTGTATAAGTGTAGAATTAAAAACTCTTCAATGTGAAAAAAATTTATTTAATTTGTAAATTAATTTTATGGTGAAATCGGTTTTCATTTTAGCAAGAAATGTATAGACTTATTGTACTTTGACTTATGACTAGTGTACTTTTGACTTATTGTAGTTAAGGGATGGAAGCACACCTTAACTACCAAACCGTGCACCAAACTGTAATATAAAAAATTGTCTCCTTTCAAAGTTCATGGACTAGTTTATAATTATTAACCATCAGTTAAATAATCATATTTTTTAAAACAAAGTATGTGAATAATTTATTTTGTTTTTGGTCTAACAATATACATTAAAAATTATTTTATAGAATACAAAGCAAAATAATAAAATTTTTAAAGTAAAAAATTTTAAAAATATAATTGAAAAAAGATGTTAAATGTCTTGCAGATCAATTGTTTGTATAAAGTATATAATGTATATGATCCCCTATCATCTATCCTCCTCAAATATGTTTCTGGATCTATTGATTGAATTCTATTAACTATTTTTAAGATATCATAAACTATTTTAGAAATTCCCTTGGGCCATTAAACATGACTAATTTTGTTTCTCTAGAATAAAATTTATGCAAATCGATTATGAGTTATTGCCCCTGTGACAATTCTGATTATTTTATTCTAACCCTGCCATTAAGTTTTTATAACAAATTATGATAAAACTAATTGAACACATGTATATTTTATAGTAATAAAACATAAATTAAATCTCTTAAATGTTGGTATCAGTGGCACACACAAGGGGGGGGGCCGGACCCCTCCCAAAACCCTTGATTTTTTTTCCGATTGACTATAATTCTAAGTATATAGTACGTAAAATTTAATTAAATATTTGTTATTAATGATTAATTTTATTGATTAATGCTAATTATTTATTCAATAATTAGTTTTTATTGTGCTTTGTTCCCGAAAATTGACAAAATCAAAAGGAGCTTGATACAAGAATTAAGAACTTTCGACCCCGGACCCCTCACTTAAAAAATTCCTGTGTGCGCTACTGGTTAATTCTTGAAATATACCTAAATATACAGTTCTTCTTCTTGAAATAAATTCTTGAAATATACAGTTACCTTTTGCGCATTGTGGAAGTTTCTAGAGAACAACATTTTAGACAAATGTAAGGATGTTGAATTAATAATTAATGGACAATTAGTCTTATTATGATAAATTTTACAGATAAGTGAAAAAATGTATCAAATATTCAGTTCTTTGATAAATATACAATTTTTTTAAATGAATGTAAATCATTTTGTTATAACAAATTAAATGTTAGCTTTAGAATCAATTTTGACTAATTTGATTCATTGCTTCGTATCAACATTTTTTTCAGCTGTCAGTAATATTTTCTGTGTCATCTAAGATATTTTCTAGTACATTTAATAGAATAAAAGTCATTCTTAATATTTAATATAACATGAATGTACTGTTCTGTATGTTATTGATCCTCTCAAAATTAATTTTGTATTTTAAAAAATATGAAATATTTAAAGCTCATGAACAGTGTGCTCAAACAAAATTTTATATTTATCTATATTTCCAAAAAAAGGCATTGTGAGGGACTAAACATGTAGTAGTTAATGCATATGTATGGGAAAAAGTAATAAAAAAAATTGCAGTGGTTTAAATAAAAATTTCTGTCTTTCTTTCTTGCATAGTCTATTTAAATAAATTCATATTCTTTTAAATAGGATATTCAAAGATAAAACGTTTTAGCATCCTTTGAGTGAGGGGAGGCAGTTGTAATAAAGTTCGAAAACTTATAATTAGGATTAAAGTTATACATTTTGTATCCATGAAAAGTATAGTTGCTATTTAATTCATGTAAATCAAATGCTACTATAAAAAAAAGGGCTATCCTTGACACAATCCCATGTATACATTGTCTGAATTTAGGCAGTAAATACATGTATTTATTGCCTAAATTCTGCGATACCTTTGTATAGTTAAAAAATACAGTATTTGTGTGTTAATCTTTATTGAATTTCAAAAGAGGTAATATTTGTATAGGTTGTAAAAAAAGAATTTAAATAATTCTTCAAAAGATTTATATTTTTAAATTTATTTTCATATTAAAATACATGACATTTAAGGATTATTTTCTCCTTCAGGAGAAAGAAGCTATGTGAATCCTATATTGCTGAGTCCTATTGTACACTTTAAGTCTTCCAGAAAATACCCTATATCAGAAGTAAGAAAATATTAATGTTTGATTTCATGTTAATTGTATGTTTTTCAAATCTTTATTTAGCATGTTGACATTTAATTTATATTTTCTTTCCTTTTTTTATATTTGAATTTTAATATTATATTATTATCAGTGCTATGCTAGCTGATACTTTTTTAAAAATGTTTTTACACCTTTGTTTATCAAATAATAATTTCCAGAAACATTAATGAAATTATTATTTTATTATAAATTATATTAATTATTATTTCTTTTTGTTAGGAATTCAAGTTGCCTGTGACTAATGGCTCTTGTATGTATTAATTGTGATTAGCTATTTAAGGATAAGAAATGTTTACTTAAAAATTGAATATATTTTACAATATTTGATCTCGCATAAATGTAAATATTTTATTTTAATAAAATTTACTATTGAGAACAGCATACATTGTTGTATAATTGAATGAGAAATCTTACTAAAAGTTAAGTAAGCTGCAATATATATATATATATTTAAATTAACAACTTGTGAATTGAATTTCAGTGTAGGAAGCAATAAAAGCAGAAGGGGGAGGACTACCATTGTTATTGGCTTAATTCATGATGGTCACATGATAAAGGCAAACATGTGTTCTCTATTGAATTCAAAAATGATATTAAACTAATTGTACTGGTTGTTCTATTTGTAAAACTTAGATCAAATTTCATAATTGGGTAAAGATGTTCAAATGTTATAAAAAAAGTATTTCTTCAAAAAGATTTTAAAATTAAAAAAAAAAATCTTATTTTATACATGTGCTTTTAAATAAAATGCTTATTGTCGGCCTAATTATCAGACTGCGTAACTCCACCAGTGTTACTGATTTGATATAGGAGTGCAACGCGCCAAGCGCTTTTTGGCGCGATTCCTTAACCCTTTTGTTTTGTCTACGCCATGCCTCAGTGCACGCTCCGCTTTTAATTTATTCCTCGATCAGTGTAATCACTTTTTTTTAAATTTCATAATAAAACTAGATTTCGAAGGGAGAGTTGGTGACAAGATTTTAACATAAAATAAATACAACAGAAAGTAATATTAATGTATTACACTTCCAGATATATATTATTTACACTATTTTAAGCTTTCATTACACAAAATTTGTAACAATGTATTACTTTTGCTGAGCAGAGATCCTGCCGGAAAAAAAAACTAACACTAATATACGTTAACCACAGTATCGCAAGATAAAAATATCAAAGTAAACCATATTGTAATATTATCGCCTATCTTGGCGAACATAAACAACAACTTGATGCCTAGCCCTACTGTATCAAATTAGCATCCCAAATGGAGTTACACAGTCTGATAATTAGACCGACGATATGTACTTTTTAAGTGAAAGTTTCTGCAAAGATCAAAAGTTGGCAACAACGAAGTGCATGAACTGATTAGCTGGAAACAAAAAAATGAACTGATTGCTTTTAATGTGTGATGTTACAGGAGTTTTTGCACTGATTGGCCAGAAACACATGGTTCATTGTAATATGAGTATGACTTCACATAAATTTAACCTAATGCTAATCTTTCTTTTTGCCTTTTTTGCATTATAAGATCTTGTGTTCTAATTAGAATTTAAATGAGCTACTTAAGCTATTTTAAAATTTCAATTCATAATATAAAGTTTTAAAAAAAAATCCTTTTTTTGCATATATACTCACACAAACTTATGAAATTAATTATTTTTCAGGTCTTACGACTGAGTGAATGTACTTAGCACGCTACTGGTCAGCTTTTCCAATATCACATTTCCATCATTAGCTACAGTAAAAAGTAGCTGTAATAGCTGAAGAAAAATATTGTTTAGCTACATGCTTTTATGTTAAGAATTGGACTGACACGTTCATACACTACTCAACATTTGTCTTCCTTGTCAGTCTAGTTAAGTGATATCAGATATTCTATTTTTGTGTGATTAACAGTGCTTATGCAGAAATTATTTGTTTTTTATTACATAATTTTATAAACTGTTTCATTATATATATATTTTAAAAATCCAGTGTTTTTATTTATATATTTTAAAAATCCAGTGTTTCTATTTTTAATAAGTGATCTTGTATGTTAATATTTTATTATGTTAGCCTACTGCTTTGTTGTTTATTGACGATCATCTAATTTGGAAATATATTGAAAAATTAATATTCATCTCTTTTCTCTTTAAAGACTTATCTAAAAGATGTAAATACTTTTGTTTTTATTTTAAACAGCTTTGATTGATAATTACTTAAAAAGTTTCAGTTATATATCATTCTTTTTAAAAATTACAGATAGCAAGTAAATCACCTTTTCTTCAAGTATCATAATAATATTTTTTCATTAAAAAGTCTGTTTTTTAATTAAATATTTATGCACTGTTGTAATTTCCAGTGATTCAATGAAGATGTTGCTATTAACTAATAGAAAAAATATTATATTGGATAATTTATTAACTATTTCATATAATTGTTATCAAAAGTTTTTAATTATGTTATGAAAAGAATATTTGTGCAGTACATAAATGTCAATTGATAGCGATTGATTTAAATATTTATCTACATTTGTCTTTCAAAATAATGTTGTGTTGGTTTTGTTTCTTTCACAGTATTTATTTATTTAGATTTTAAAAACTCTAGTCTTTTCAGTGAAAAAGTGATTGCTTTTAAAATCTCAGTAGTTTAAAAATAGTTTAAACTTTCATTAAACTAAAAAATAGTTAAATTTAAAAAAAATTTAGTTGCACATCTATTTTATTTAAAACTTTTTGTTAGTACTTTTCTATTTCATGTTTTACAAAAATAGTAAATTTTTATTGAAATTTTAAATGCCTGAATAAAAGGCTGTCTGGGATAAAACTGGAAACATATTTTTAAAAATGAATTATATAGTCAAAATTATTAAAAGCAGTTTGTCTTAATTATGCATAACAAAGAAAAGTTCATTGTAATTTCTTAACATTTTTTTGTTTTGTTTTACGAGGGCTGATCAATAAGTAATACTAAAATTATAAAAGAAAAACAGAATACTTTTAATCATCATCATTTACATGTTTTATTTTCAAAAAAACTTCCGTGGCACATAATGCATTTATTTATTCCAAAGCTCTATCCACTTCTTAAAAACATGTAAATGTCCGTTTTGTGAGAGCTATTTTAAAACCGCCTCTGCAGCCTTTACTCATGCTTTGTTGCTTGCAAAACGTTTGCCTCGTAATAGTTTCTTAAGTTGAGGAAACAGCCAGAAATCGTATGGAATGAGATCAGGACTGTATAGAAGGTGTGGTAAAATGTCTACGTTCTGCTGCAAAACATCCAGTACGTAACGAGCAATATGTGGTTGGGCATTGTCATGGTGCAATAGGAAGCCATTTCGAAGCAATGGACGTTTCCTTTTAGGACATTCGTGTAGTATGAGTCAGTTATGGTAGTACCGGGTTCGACAGTGTGTTGATACACAATTCCTTCATAATAAAAAAAATTATGGTCATAACGTTATCAGCCGATTTCACAGTTTTTGCTTTCTTGGGAGTAAGTGAAATGGATGTTTCCATTCACTGCTTTGTTGTTTTATGGTTGGATCATAGTAATACAACCAAGCTTCGTCTGTTGTGATAAAACGTTTTAAGATATTGTTGCCTTCTTGTTCCGGTCTTTAATCATATCGTATCATATCAAAGGTCTCCGATACAGATTTTTGCTTCCATTTCGACAACGGTCCGCGTCTCGTAGGTGCCCACAAGCACGCTTCAGTTCGATCACGTGATACTCAAGAATACGAGTCTGTACACGCCATCTATCAGTAGCTTTTGTTAAAACAGATAAAACACTTTTCTTATGCCACAAAAATTAACATTCTGATGAGTGGTTTTGCAGCAGTAAAATTAGTCTTATTACATATTGAACAGCCTACGTAATTAGTAATTGATGGCATTGAAAATTGTATTATTTTGTATTGTTTTTTCCTTTATTCTTATCTAGTATTTCTTTACGAAAAATTATCTGTATTATAATACTTCTATACAAAAATAATCAAACTTTCTTTTAAAATTATTTTCTGCTTAAGGCTTTTCTAAGTTTTCTCCTTTATTTATTTTTTATGGTTTTTAATTGCTTAGAATTATATGAAAGCAGCTTCTAAACATTTAAGAATATTTTTTTAGCTTTTGCTTTAAGTGGTTTTGTAATAAGCATTTAAAAGAACATTTTTAAAAACGATCTATATACTTAATTCTTACAGATTTAATATATTTGTATCTTCCATTAACTACTGCACCTACAGTTGCCCCTATACATTTATTAATATTTTGCTTTTATTTTTTATTCATCATTGTCATAGCGAGCCATTGTTTAATGTTTGTCATTAAGCAATTCATCTTGTGCTTAGTTATATTATTAAAAATTAATTTATTCTTTACCTATTTTAGAGTGTTTTTGTGAGACAAATCTAAATTCAAGCATGTTGAAGCTTGATTTTAACTATTAATTAAACATGTTTATTAAAGAAATACATTTTCTGCTTGGAATAAAGAATAATAAATTATCAAAAGGTATTTGGTTAATTCGCAGTGCAATGTATTTATGAATCTATTTTTTTAAAAAAATTTCTAACAAATAAGTAGCTAGTTTTATAAAATGAATTATTTTTTAACTGTTGGGGTAATATTTGCTTATAAATCCAAAACTGACTTAAATTTCTAAGACATTGAGATCTCAAAATTAAATTTATCAGTATAAAATATTTGTAGACTGCTCAAATTTATGTATTAAGCCATTGAAGTTTATAAATCTTTTAATGTATCTGATTGTTATTAAACTTTAATATCATGGGTCTTATTTGTAAATCACTGGTTCTGTGCCTGAGATTGTGGTCTTCCCTTTTCATCATTTTTTAAATACTATTTTTTTAAACATTTTAAATGCATTTATCTATATGTTTTATTAGTACTTAATATATTTTTTAAAAAATTGCAATTTTTCATATCATATTTATAAATGTATATTCTTAGATTTGTGATAGATTAGAATTAATGAATTTCCAAGTTATAGCTTATCATAAATAAAATATTTTTAACAAAGCTTAATAAATGTATACACATATGTATAAGAAATAGCATTGTGTAATTATTTTAACAAATAGGTAGAATGTAACTATTATTGCAAATATTTAAATTTTTTTCTAGTTTATCAACTGTTATATTTTTCTTCTGTAAACTGTTTGCTCAATTGAGACTTAGATGTTACTTATACTCTAATACTTCTTTAAAAAGTGATAAGTGACTGAAATAGGGAAAAAACTAGTTTTAGCTCGCATTAAGGCTTTTGTAATCTTATTGGTATTATTCACCAAACTTATAGTCACTAACTGAAGAATTTGGAAATGTATGTATTGTTAATTACTAACTAAATGTATAATACAGCTTATAATTGAAAAGAATTGATTACTGTTTGACTTTGAGACTTCTGTTAAGAACAAATTAGAAAAATGTATTTTAAAATTTTCTAGATATGGTTGGCTTTAAATAAACTTTTTGGCTTGATAAAATTTTTTTATTTTTTTACTAATAATTAATCATATGTAATAGAAATACTAATTATGTGTATTGTGATAAACAATTGAAAAAGAAAATAATTTTTTATGTTTAAAAAAACAATACCATTCGTAACCATTATAAAATTTATTTGCAGTTCTAAAAAAAAATTTTGTAAATAAATATTTATAAATAAATTTTAAATTTTTTAACTAAGCCAAATTTTTACTGATTAATTATTATATTAAAAAGTCAATTTGGTGCATAAGCAAGCTTTTTAAAATTTATTCTAATATTTTTAATTTTTAAAAATAACTGTTAATGGATTAGAATTATTTTCTTTGCAATGTCTTAGGTAATGAAAGAAATATATTATTGGTATTGTATTCACAATAAATTTTAAAAAAATATTCAACATAGTATAAAATCAAAATAGATTTCTTAAAAAAATAATTGAATTCATTATACTCAAAAATAAATCTTCTTGCCTTTTACTGATAATTATATTTATATATATTTGTAATTTTTTTAATTATTTCAAATTGTATAAATTTATAGAGTCTTTTAAATAAATTATTCAAAATCATACTATTTTTTTTAAAGAATTAGTTTATTTTTTCATGATTCAAAAAATGTAAATGTTATTTCAAATGTCTGTGGCATGTTAAATTTATGAAAATTCATAGTCTTCACATTAACATGGCGTAAAAGTTTGTAAATTAAGGTACCGACTCAGGTTCATCCTCCTCACCTGACTTAGGTTCAAGATTATGAGGTCCTTTACCAATAGTCCCTGTGTTGCTTTGAAGTATAACATTAATAGGCAATTTAATTTTGAATGTATAGTATTAGTTGGAATTTTCTTTTTAATGCTCATAAAATTTATATTATGGGATTATGTACTTGATGTTTTAAATATTTCTACTATATGAGTTGCTCAGAAGCCAATGTGTTTAAGTCCATTTTGTGATATTTTCTGATTCTTGTGAATTTTGATAAAATAAATAATATTCTTCTTAGTTATTAAAGGATTTACTCATTGCTCCCTTTTTTCTATGATCTAGAAAAAAGGAAGCAACAAGTAAATTCTTTCATAACTAAGAAGAATATTATTTATCTAATAAAAATTTACAAGAATCGGAAAATATCACGAAATGGACTTAACCCCATTTGCTTTTGAGCGACTCATATAAGAAATCAAAATTTATTTCAGAAAGTTAAATCTTTTTTCTTTCGTGAGTTTTTTATCTCTTATGATGGTCTCGACTTGTAAAAATTTAAATTATCTGGTCTTTTTTTGAATTGTATTATTTATCCTGTTTATTACTGGTAGCAAAATATTGGTGATACTGATTTATTAAGATATTTAGCATTTTGTTTGTAGTACTCATTGTGTATATATTAAATATGGTTTTGTAAATAACCTTTGGTAGGTATGGCATAAATAATTTTTATTTGGTGTTAGAATATATTTGAAGAAGTTGAAACTATTTATATGCTGTATATATTATATATATATAAATTATACATATATTCTTTGACGTGTTATGTCCTGGTGCAGAAAGTTTGCTGTTTGATATTTTCTTTTCATCTATAAATTGTTTTTATTTATATATATCATTCGTTAATATTATTTGTTATCAGATTATTTAAGTTATTGTAAACCTAAAAGCCAATTTTTCTTTTATAATTTCATTTTTATGGAAATTTTTTTAGGAAAATATAGAGTTAGAAACATTGGTATATTCAAATGTTTTTCCATCAATTTCCATTTAATTTTTATGTTAGAATAAATGTCTTAATTTACATAAATTTTGAGTTATATTTGCTGTGATTGATTTTTTTTAATTGTTGATAGTAGTAAACACAATATACACCAACGTATCATATATTTTAATACATTATAATTAGATTAGTATTTATTGTGTTATAGCTAATATTGATAATACAAATTTTCATTAATGTAACCAACTGTCATGCAAAACTTGTCCAAGCAAAATATTTTCAAAAGTGTCATAAATTATTGGTTGAAAACTGTACCAAATTCGTTAAGTATTATGAAGTGGCAAGACAGATTTAAATTTTTATTTTCAATTCTAGTTACATGTTAACTAATTATTTATTAATTTGTAAATATTTATTAATGAACCTTAAAAACACAACACAAAAAAACAAAAGTAATTAAATACTTCTTTTTTAGAAAGAAGCATAAAAAAGTTATATCTGTAAAAAACAGTACTCTAAACATGTATATTAATACTCATATCCTACAAACATGGACCATCTGTTCTTGTGATTTGAAGAAAATTTGAGTTTCTTAAGGTTAATTGTTGTTGCAGATTTTCAATGTCATCTCAGGAAAGGACAGTAAATGATAGGCTACTCTTATTATGTAGTTATTTAGCTGATCGAGTAAGGGAGTCTGATAATTCATCTACTATATTCCTTATTTTGTGTTTAGGGTTTATAAACTTGTGTTTTTCACAATGAAGTTTTTCTTCTGACCACATGCAAACCATTTGCAATAGCCCTTATGTTTCTGTGGATCTGCATTAAATGAAACATCCTAATCAACAAATTTCATCAGCATGTTAATCAAAAGCTTATTTTCTTTTACAATATTTATTTGGTTAATCAACAATAATATTATTTGCATTATACATATGAACTCAAGGATGATATTTATTAATAAGTTTATATATACTAATTATTAACATGCTGAGAGAGAGAATGTTTAACCCTTTATCTATTGACAGTACTAATAAGTACCATTGCTTTAAAATTACGTAGAATAACCATTTTTATGAATATTCTGATGATACTTGAATCCACTCTTCCAAGATATATGGCAGCACGGGTTCTATGAGGAATATTTTAGCGGGAAAGGCGAATAGTTTTATAGCAGAAATTGCGTTTTCAGCGGATTGCAAAGATTATCATTTTTGTCCTGAAAAAATAGTTAATGTCAAAATTTAAGTGTCTTATGTTTTTGTATGTTAATGAAGACCTTAGAAAACGATTTGACTATTTATTTTAAGTGAACAGTGTATATAATTAATTTTACAAGTGAATATCTTTAATTAATTAATTAGCTCTAATGGATTAAATTTCCCAAAGTTGAGTATTTTGTTTATGTATATCCCTTAATTTTCAATGTAGTGATCCAAAAAAAAATATTGCACGAAAAAAACTGCAGTAAATCATAATGTGGTCGATAAAGGGTTGAAAAGCTCAACATTAATAAACTTTATATACGTTGAAAATGTGATGTAATAGAATTATTGTATATGTCTAAATGAAAGATTTTTATACAAGAATGTATTGCTACATTCAATTTATAATTTTGACTACTAGAATTGTGAAATTTGTGTTGGAAAAATATATACATTTCAAAGTACTTAGATTGAGATGATTGTTATTAATTGCATCATGTGCTTTTTATGGTGGTTTTAGGTTACAAATGTAAATTTCTACATATTTTAGATTCTAACTATATGAATGCATGGTTTTTACTTTTTTGAAATTTCAAGCCTTTTTAATGTTTTGTTTTATTTACATGCATGATTTTTTTTAAAAAAATAATGTGACTGTTTTAAGAACCTTTTATTAAATTTACTTTCATTTGATTGAATATGTTTCAGCATATTATATATTATTGTTATTGAAAGCTTCGAATTTTTTTCAATTCTGAAAAGCATTTAGGAAATTTATATATTTATGAGATATATAAAAATTATTTTATTTTTAGTAAGCCTTTTGTTAAAAAGAAACCACCTATTTTTATGTGCTCATTGAAAGTATTCAAATCTTGTAAAAATTGGAAATAAGTTATTGTTGGGAATGAAAGACGATTATAAACTGAATGATTTTTCTGTTTTAACTCTTGGAGGCTCTGTTTATTTTTTCTGCAAATGACTTTAAAAGAAAATCCAATATTTCTTAAAAGAAAGGTTGACATATTAACATCACTTTTGTATGGAAATTGTTTATTTTAAATTTGAATTATTTGTGGTAAAATGTTTCACAGTATCAAAGTTTGAATTTACCCAATCAAAAAAATTGTACTTATAATAAAAAAATAAATATTCTGTACTTAAATGAAAGTGTTTGGTCATGGTATATTATTCAAATTTCAGAGATTTTTGTAATAGAATTAAAAAATAATGCAAAATAGTATTCAGGGACTACTTGATTTATTTATTTTCATGGAACGTATTATGAACATTACCAATTGAAAAATATTTCAATTACCATGAAACAGAAATGACCCTAGTCATTTTTAATTTTAATATTTGTATCTCAGTCATATATATACTTTTGAAATATACAATTCCTTTCTATGCATGTAAATTAATTCATTGATTGAGAAATTAAAAAAAATATAATTTATGTGATTTATTTTTATACTGTTAAAGCTTTTATTGTTTTTGTTACAAATTACCATATATGTATCATATATTATCTATACAAGAATGTTTTGCGTTAAAAAATGACTGAATTATAAGATTATTTGCTTTCATTGTGTTTATAAAGTCATAAGTTTTATTTCAAGTTCTTTATTTTCTTGATTATATACTAAACTGTATGTGAATATATTTTTAAAAAATCTGTTTTGAAAACTTTTATTATCCAGCTTATGCAAAAATTTTA
Source organism: Trichonephila inaurata madagascariensis (assembly GCA_019973955.1). NCBI lineage: Eukaryota > Metazoa > Arthropoda > Arachnida > Araneae > Nephilidae > Trichonephila > Trichonephila inaurata. Next base: position 30,400 of record BMAV01009901.1, on the reverse strand, counting down.
GTTCTATTTTAATTAAATTAGAAGTGGAAACCATGTCCTTTAAAATTGTTCCTTTATTTTGAAATTATTACTGTAAAATTCCAATAGCCTCTTTTCATTTTAAGGTTAATTTGAGTTTTTCCATCTCATGAAAACATATTTCCTTAGATATGATCTATATTTTGTATGTGAGAATTAAGTTTCAAAAAGAAAAAAATAATAGTTTAAAAATAACATCTTAATTTCTCCCAGCTCAACCCTTTGTTCCACTGTCCAGTATCATTGGCCATATGTGAATGAAATATGTCTAGTAGTACTGGAAATTAGTTTTGGAAAAAATGCCTGTTTTCAATTTTCAGTATCTATATTTTTCCAGATTCTTTTTGGAATTTCATGGTATATATTCATCATTCTATAATAATGGATGTTGGTACAAAAAGAAAATCCTTTTAATTATTTAAGGTCACAAATATTTCTGTTATTGTTTAACAGTTTGTTAAATTTCATTGACTTTTATTTAACAATGAACACATTAAAAAACTTTATTGGAATAAAATATTTTAAAAGTGCTTTGAACCTTTTTATTTTCACCAAATATTCACTTCTGATTTGTCACATTGTATTTCATAAAAGGTTAAACTCATCGAATATGTAAATAACGAATGGTAAATCGCATTTCTGTGAGCAGAATGATTAAATTGTTTTTATTTTTGTATATATTATTACAAAATATATGAATCTCAAAATGTAAATGTTAAATAGGATGATATTTATGCATATAAACTCAGTGGCACTGAAATGCATGAGCAGATGTCCCAATTAGGAGGTTAGTCTGAAGCGAGACCCCCAGTGTTGAAGTCCCCCCCAAAAGCTTGGTATTCATTTGTCGATCCACTGCAGTAGAGATGAAAGGCTGAGTCGATCTTGCCCAACCCGGGAATAGAACCCAGACCTGTGGTGTGGAAGCGCATTTATGCATATAGGTTTAAAAAAAGTTTATCTATGCAAGGTTCAGCGGTATCACAAAGAGATACAAATACTTAAAAACATTAAAATAACCATAAACTAAACTATAAAATTATTTTATATTTTGAGACAAAAATATGTTATAAATGTAAAAGGCTAGTTAAGACGATTTGTTTTCAACACAGCATTGTGTAAACATTAAAAAGCATTTACCCATGCTATTGATGTGATATGTATGAGTTCAATCAGCTATTAATGCATGTAAATTTGTTTCTCAGCTATTAATACATGTAAATTTGTTTCTCAGTTAGCTATTAATGCATGTAAATTTGAATAATATTCTAATCAAAATTTATATAAATCATAGATTTATTCATTACTTTTTAAAGTATGTGTTAAAGGTATTGATTTATGAGTTAAAAAAAAATCTTGTGAATGCCAATCGGTTCTAGTTTCAGATCTTTACTACTTCTCTTGCCATCTGTAAATTAAGGCAGTGGTCCCCAACTCGCGGACTGGTACCGGGCCGCACAAGAAATATTAAATTGTTTCATTTTTATTTCCTATGATGTATTTTTCTCGGATTTGTGTGACTTGTTATAGAAATAATTTTATATTCCTTGTGAAATCACTTTATATTCATTTTTGGGTGTAATTGTTTTATTTGGAAGATTTATTTAAGTAAAATTAAAATTATAAAATCAAAACTATATATCTAAAATAGGGATACTCGACCATTTTTTCTGCTGGGCCGCATACATATGTCAGCCATTTCACGCGGGCCGCATACATATGTTATCTATTTCACGCAGGCCGCGACATGAAGTTAAGGGGGGGAGGGGGGGCGATGCTTTAGGACCAAGATAACATTGGAGATTTAAAATGTGGAAGATTGATCAAAATATAACCCTTGTTTTGCTTTTTTTAATATTTTTTACTTTTGTCACGAATACTAAATTAGAAGCATTTAAGAAACACTCCTTCACAATGTCTGCATCAGTAAACGGTTTCATATGATTACCAATAATATAGCAAACTCTTCATAGGATGTCTTTGTTAGCGATATGTTATATTACCACTAAAAAACACTTTGTTGCTGTTGCAAAGATTATTCAAGAAAGCCTATCTATCACCTCTTGCAACAGATCTTGGAGGAAAAGTGTCATTGAATGGTTTCTGTTTATTGGTATTTTGTAAATGCAGTACTTTCGTGACAAATCAAATACTGATCCATATTAGTTTTTCACTACAGAACAGTCAACCTCCAAATCGTTCGAAAATTTTTCGCTTGCAAGGTATGAAAGATTGTTAAAAATAGTTCCACCCATAAAATTGTCGCTATTCCTCTGTTGTCTGATATCATTAACCGTAATCGTTACAAATAGAAAAAGAATATCAATTCGCAGCTGTACGACATCGACATTAAAATCGATATATTTGATTTCTTGTCAAAAAATTTCCCACCATAATTTTAAAATAATGTTCTTAAATAAGTGAATTTCTCAAGAGCAATGGGTCATGACCGGGCCACTTAAAAAGACTTGGTGGGCCGCAGGTTGAGTATCGCTGATCTAAAATATAAGAAATCAATGTCCCCTTCTTGAGCGGTCCGCGGTAAAATTATCAAGTGTTGACTGGTCTGCGACGATAAAATGGTTGGGAAACACTGGGTTAAGGCTACTATTATTTTTGCTTCTATTAGTATTAACATCTTTTCAACCACACTCTAAGATTGTTTTAATCAATTGTCAAATTTTATAAGAAATTAAGTAAAATTTCCCTCATCTAAATCATATGCTGATATCAATACCAATATTTCTTATCAATTTTATGTATTTCTCCATTATTTTTCAATTCCTACTATTAGCTCACACTCTCTATTTATTTATCTTGGTGGAATTTTCAATCGTTAATAAAATACATTTTAAAGCGCTCAGTTGGGCTGAAATTTTATATACATGATTATTTTGAATGAGAATACAGTAATTTAATTATAGTTGGCAAAAGGAAGATATGGATTAAAACTAATTATTTAAAAATTACAAAATACAGCCACGTTGGCATCATTTTTGGCAACTTTATCTCAAATCTTGAAAAGGGTTTTTTCTCGCTTTTTATAAAGCATTCACAGTTGAATTGAAATTTTATATACACGATTGTTTTGGATGACAATACGATACTTTAATGATAATGAATAAAAAACAATTACCACTTAATGTTGTGGTTTTGTCCTATGTATATACATATTTATATTGTAACTATTTAATAAAAAGAGAAGCTAAAATAAAAATTTTCTTTGTTGATCTAAGTAGGAATTAACTTAATTTATATATATATATATATATTACTTGTGTTTACTAGCGAAGTGAGGAAATTTAGGGAAGAGGCTCACTTGACAGAAGTCCAAAATTATGATGTTAACAAACAATCGTTTTTGAGTTGTATTATGTTACAGAACATTAAGGACTAAGTATCAGTATGGTTCGTATACTCGTCTCCTTACATTTAGCCTTATATTTAAAGCCAATATTACGAAAACAGTGTTTCTCAAACTGTGGGGCGTACCCCTCCTCTAGGGGGGCGTAATAACTACGAGGGGAGCGCGAGCATATTGAAAAGTCGAAAAGGAAATATTATTTTAAAAAATCATTAATTTACTGAAAGTAAACAAACAAAATGTATTCTAACGTAATAAGAAATAAATGCACATTTACACTGATAAAAAAACAAGTATAAATGTATCAGTACTTAACAATGTATTTTAATATTTAGAAATAATAAGTTAAGAACAAGTTTAATAATTATCATTGACTCCATGGGATTGTTATTTATAAAAAAATTAAAAGTAAAAAAGCTTTTTTTTTAAAAACAAACTTTTATTTAAATGCTCTAAAAAGAATAAAACTTTTTTTGCTATCAACTTATAACGTCATTACACAATTTATAATATAAAAGCTTGTCGCGCAAGATTTACCTGTGTAGATAAACAAGCACAAATTAAATAACTTGATCTGATTAATTTTAATTTTTAAAATTTTCAAACTAAGTAAATATGAGTACTTAAATCTTGTGACAATTGATTGATTGAATATTAGCTGTTCAGCTACACGAGGACTTTTGGCGACGCATCACGTAATTTTAAACCAAGGTCAAGTGACGTGGACGACACCTGAGCTGGCACCCTCATACCAACTTCACCACACCAACGGGAGAACGTTTCAGCTCGGCAAGATTTGGGCCGGTGGCGGCATGGCGGCGGGTCGCTGCTACGGCGGGGTCTTTAGTGGTACTGGGCTTGAACTCGCGACAAGGCAAGCCACGGTCCGATACCTATACCACTCGGCTACCGCGGCCAAATCTTGTGCGACAAGCTTTTATATCATAAATTGTGTAATGACATAAGTTGATAACAAAACAAGTAATATAAAATAAAAATTAAGTCAATTCCTACTTAGATCAAAGAAAATTTTTATTTTAGCTACCATTTATTAAATAGTTACAATTAATATGAATACGTATATACATAGGACAGAATCACAACATTAAGTGGTACTTAATTTTTATTCATTATCATTAAAGTATCGTATTGTCATCCAAAACAATCGTGTCTATAAAATTTCAGTTCAACTGAATGCTTTAAAACGTGAGGAAAAAAAAACCTTTTCAAGTTTTGACACAAGTCGCCAAAAAGTTCGCTAAGTCACCAACATGGCTGTATTTGTAATTCTTTAAATAATTAGTTTTAATCAATTTTTATTATAATTAAATTATTGTATTGTCACATCTTAAATAATTATGTATATAAAACTTCAGCTCAATTGAGCGCTTTAAAATGTATTTTATTAACGATTGAAAATTCCACCAAGATAAATAAATAAATATATGGAGAGTGTGAGTTAATAGTAGGAATTGAAAAAGTTTTAAAAGAAAAGTTTATTTTATTCTTTGTTTTTAGAAAAGTTCTTTTACTTAGTAGTCACTGGACAGGTTTCTCAGACTGTTCATCTCATTCAACGCATCATTGTTGCAAGGTCGTTTGCCGGTTAATTTTGAACAGGCTAGCTCAGGGGTTCTCAATCTTTTTTCCGCCAGGCCACGTATATATGATGATATTTCACTCGGGTCGCATCAAAAGGATAATGGGGGGGATAAACACTGTAAGACCAAAACAACATTGGATAAAGAAAAATTAATCAAAATAGTGAAACTTATTATTATTTATTTATTTATGTATTTGCTTTTACTGTAATACTATATTAAAAACGAAAAACACAATTTTTTTTAAAAAATCCGTAATTTTAAACCAATTTTATCAATCTTTGTGCAGAGAATTTGGGTAATACTATTCTACAAACGAAAAAAAGAGTTTCGTGCGATTATTTTTAAAACTGACGGTTTTTAAAGTTTTAAAAAAATATGATATTTTTAAAAAATCGAAAAAAAAAGTTTTGGCATTTTTTTTTAAAGTTATTCTAAGAGAAAAAGCCGGAATTTTTCTTGGGGCGAACATTCAAACACAAAAAAAAATTCATATGGAACGATTTAGAAATCATTTTCAAGAAAACGCATCGATTTTGACTCATTTTGGAAAAAATCGTAAGAAATAGAAAATTATTTTTTAAAAAGAATTATACCGTATCGTGGCGAAATAAATGTTCTTTCCGATGATGTAATAATTTTTTTTTTCTCAGTTTGATAGAAAGAATAAGAAGAGGGTTTTTTAAAAAAGGTCGAAAAATCGGAACTTTTTAAAGCTCAATCCGATAAGCTGCTCTGCAGAATAAAATGCTAACAAGGGTAAAAGGTTTTTAATTGATATCTTTTTAACTAATTGCAACATAGGAATATAAATGATCAAAAAACATGCATTTTCGTCCAAGCTAAAAGGGAACAAAATTTCGTCAATGGTTGAAGCATCAGCTTTAAAATTGAGTTGTAAGATTCCCCCCCAAAAATTACATTGAAAAGTTAAATAAAAGCTTGTAATTAAATGCACAAATTAACACTTATCTTGTTTTTTATACGGTTTATAATTAACCCCCTTGGGGGGAACGCCGTTAAAATTTACTTGATTTTTTCCCCAAAATCCACTTTTTCTTTCACGTAGGCGAGAGTATGTGATGTATTGCGTTGGGGGAAAAAAGGAAAAATATCAAATCCTCTGAAAAAGTAAACCCTTTCCCAAAACATTGAAAAAGGTCTTTTTTTTGCATTAAAGGGCCCTTTCCCGGGAATAATTTTATGAATAGCAGTGACAAAAAAAGATCTTACTAGGGAAAAGGGAGTATATATACGCCCCCGGGCATAACGGTTTTGGCTAAACGACCCCGTTTATATACGTCGGTGGCAGTTAAAGGTTAAAATCGTACCCGAAACCTTAACGTAAAAGGGTATAGTATTATTGAGTTCAATACATTGTATTGTAAAAGAAGGGGGGAGGGGGGGGTTGAGGGGAAAATTAAAATTGAATACAGGGTCGCAAATTTTGAAAGTTTGAAAGCATAGCCAAACCCCTTTTTAATATAACTTTGGAAAAATTTCCCGAAATGTTTGGCCTTTTCAGGGGAAATAAAACATACAATGGGCCACAAAGTGTTACACACTTGCAATTTCTTATAAAATTTAATTTTTTCGACTAAAAAAAATTAAAATTATTTACAATTGAAATTTTTTTTGTGATATCTGCAACTTGTTCTTAATGGAATGACAAAATTTAAATTTTTTAAAAAAATAAAATAACTTTTTTTAAAAAATTAAAAAATAAAAAACTAAAAATTACGCCAAAAAAGTCTTCGTACATTAAAAAAAATATCAACTTAGTTTTTAAATTTTGGGTATTTGTTTCTTAATTTCGGTACTTAGTGGGGATATCATCTAGTGTCCACAAAAATTTTTTAAGCATCTTTTTAAAAAGATTTAATCAGTTTTTGTAATTTCTGGCTTCGATTTTCCCCCCATTTTTCCCTGTGATTATTTTTTTTACTTTCACGTTTTATGTTTATTTGTCATGTTTTTTTTTTTTTTTTTGCATCAAAACCCCTCTTAAATATTTTTGTACTGGGCTAAAACAAAAAGGTGATTGAGGGTTTGTTTTCATAATTTGTGGACAGTTATAGAGACACCAGTGGCGTACTTGAAACAGTGCGTTTCGTAATTATCCTTTTAAAAATTGAAATCGTTTTCATATGGCGAATAATTTAAAATTTCTTTTTTAAAATATTTAAATAGAGCTAAAGATTCCAATATCATAAAAAAATACCAAATTACCTAATTCTGAGCCCAATTTACCCCCAAGAACACCTTCACCTTCCTTGTTGGAAGCATGGAGGGGGAAAGTGTTTTTTTAATAAATTCCAGGGAAATTTAAAAACTCCTTATTTTCTTTTTACAAGCTGTTATAGGCCCATCGGAACCAAAATGGGGAATTATTTGCCATCCCCAATCAATTTGCTGTCAATTTTGAATTTTTTTGAAATTTAATCCCAAGATTCTAGTCGGATCTAAAACAAGGAGGTGGAAGTGTTCTGGCATGGGGGTGTAAATCGCCCGGGAACCACAGAATTAAGGTAATTTTGGGGATTTTTTTGATAGGGAATCATGAACTCCCAAAAAATTTTAAAAGAAATTTAAAATTTTCCCCCAAAAAATTTTAAAATGGGAAAAGACTTCATTTTTAACGGGGTAATGAAAACCCCCCTTAAATTAATTTGTCCCCAAACCCCAAAAAAAAAACCCAAACACTTTTTTTTAACCCCTAAAGCCTTTTCGAGGTTTCGATTGGAAAAAAAAAAAATAACATAAAACACCGTGAAAAAAAAAACAAAATCACCCGAAAAAGGAAAATTTATGCGAAAACAAAAAATAGTAAATACCGCCTTTAAACCCCAAAATTGTTTTTGAACACTGAAAATCCTTCTAAATAAAAAACAAAAATTTAAAAACGGGTTAACAAAGTTAATTCAAATTTGGGATAAAAGGGAAATGGGCACGATTAAAAAAAATAGTTTTTACCATTTTAAAAAAAATTGGGATGTCATTTTTGGATTGCAAAATTCTAAAAAATTACCCCCCAAAATTAATTTTTTTTAGTCGGCCAATTTAAATTTTTAAAAAACCAAAGAATTTCCCAAAAAAATTTTTTGTCCCCCTTTTTTTTAAAAAACATAGCGAAGTTTCTGAACATTTAATTCATGTAGCTAAAATATATCTAAATTAAGAAAGACGGATACAATTGCAAATTTCTCTAATGTAATTTATCGAATAAATTTTCAGTTAAATTTATAAAAAGGTATTACTTTTCATCGATATAATCCAATTTAATAAATACAATATAATCTTACACCTTCTGCTACAATAACAAAATGCTAGCTTCAAAACAAAGTAAAAAAGCAACTTTATTTCGGAATCGTTTGGTGAAAAAAATCTCTCTTTGAAGAACTGAAAAAACACATTTTAAAAAATTTTTTAATTGGGAAGGGGAAAAATTAAAAAAATTTCCTAAGTTAAATTTTTTCTAATCTAACCTATACCAATAGAAAAAAAATTATTACTGAAACACTCAACCGGGTGGGGTTTAATAATGTACCAATGAATTAAAAATTCTTAATAAATAAAGGAAAAATAAGAATAAGTATAAAAAGATAAGAGTTACAAATAGAATTTCAATGAAACATATAGTATACACAGATAAAAGCGCATAAGATAATATGAATGTTTTTCCTTTCAACAATAATCTTTAAAAAATCAAACTAATTTTTTAAAATAAATTTTTAAAAATAAAAAAAATAATTATAAAACTATTAATTTTTGTAACATAAATACTTTATACTTAAACGTTATAAATTAATCACTATTCCATTAGAAGTTATAACTTAATCACAAATGAAAATTTATTCTTAGTTTATAGTTATTCGAATTCCTTAATTTTAGAACTATATATATATATACAACGTTATAAGAGAATTTGCATGACTTTTCTTATTTTTGCCATCAATTGACCTAAATATTTTTCTTTCGTTTTATTTTTTAAAATTATTTTAATTTCTCTTATTTCTATTTTTCTCTTTATTTCAACTTAAATTCCTTATTTTCGTTTTACCATCTAAAATAAATATTTTTATTGCCGTTCTGCCATAGCTATAATTTTTTTCTTTTCTTCCGTATTGTTATCGAAGGTATAAATTTTTATTTTCCGCTTTGCCAGAAAAGCTAAAAAATTTTTTTCCGCTTCTTAATTCCTAAAAAAAACCCGCATTTTTATAACACTCATTGCAGAAGAGGATTCCAGTTTTTAAGTCATCTATATCGACGGTATTACTAAATCCGATAACCGATTTTGTCGTGTGGATGTTCTAAAATAGTTTATAGCTAAGAAAAGTTTATTTCTGTTATTGCAGTTGGGACCGGAATGAGGTCAAAAGTATCAAGCATGCTGTTTTAACATCCGGAAAACTGGAGGCGAGAAATAACTGAAATTAAATAACAATAAATCAATGAACTCCTTGTTAGAATTATTTTCTGAATTTCAGATTATATATAAACAGCTTTATAAGGCAATTAATTGTCAAAAGAAATTGTGTGTTAAGTCCTTATCGCGTGCACTAATTAGCTTTGCAGCCTGCTTTTTTATTTCGTCGATGATAAGATTTATCTGGTTGAAGGATTTCGAAACTATTACTAAGATCATGGAAAGTGAAATCTTTTGTCGGGTTTGAGTTATTGCACCTAACACAGGGTTACTCAACCTTTTTCGACCGTTCCACAAACATGTTACACCTATCTCATGCGTGGCGCAATTTGAGGATTAATGGGGGAGCTATAAGATCAAGGACATTTAATACGTGGAAAATTGATCAAAATATTAAAACTAATAATTTTGGATTTTATTTTAAAACTATAGCAATATCTATCAAACTTGCACGTACGACTGTTTGACAACGTATGTATGCTCTATTCTAGTGATCAAACTGTTTCGTCTGATAAACCCTTAGAACCATAAGATGTTTTCATAGAATCCCATTCCCACACACACAGTCGGTCTCTTTAACGAATTTTTCTCTCTTTCTCCGATTAAAATGAAGGCAGAAACCCCTATTTAACGAATAACAAACTCCGAACTGACAAATTATTTCAACAGTTGATTTTTTTTTGTCTGTTTGTGTTAGAAAAAGTGGATTTTTTCAAATGACATTTTTTGTCGGAACAGAAAAAAAAAAAGATTTTTCGACGGGAAACGGTGCAGAGCGTTATCAGACTTAACAGGTGCAAGTTGAGTCTTAAGTGTAACCTATCATGTGAGTTTTGAATAGGACAGGAAACTCTTTTCTTATCTCATGCCAGTCCGCAAAACAGCGGAATATTTTACGATTTTCACGATAATGTTACATTTGATGACGGATTGCCAATCTGTTCTACTGCAGTTGAAGAAATTGTTGATTTGTTGGAGTCAATGGATAGCGATTCTGAAGCAGACATTGATAATGAAACTCTTATCAAAACTGTTAAATTTTCTGATGCTTTACATTGTTTGGAAACTGTGAAAACAAACCTCATGCAGCAGGATGCAAATAACGCAGTATTTTCTTTTGTGCATAAAGTCGAAAAAAGAACTCTTTCGAGTCAGGAATCAAAAAGGTTTTCATAGTAGTATTTTAAAGTTTCCAACTGGCGCGTAATAATTTGGAAAAAGTATTTTTAGTTGTTGAATAAAAAGAGTTGAATTTATAACTATGGATATTTTTAGTGTACGAGTAAATGCTTATTATAGAATTTCCAAAAGGAAAATGCAAAAAATTCGAATTTTGTTTAAACCCTGATATAACGAATAACCTGAATAACGCCTGACCCTGATAACCCTGAATAACGAACAAAATGTTTGGTCCCAATGAATTTGTTAAATCGAGATTCTACTGTATTTTAAAGGGATATTTAACCCTTTATCTACCGACGGTACTGATAAGTGCCACTCACTTTAAAATTACATAGAATAACCATTTTTAAGAATACTAACGATACTTTAGCAGGAATATTCTTTGAAATCCACTTTCCAAGATATAGGCAGCACGGGTTCTAAGGATGAGTATTTTAGGGGGGAAGGCGAATAGTTTTACAGCAGAAATTGCATTTTTCAGCGCATTGAAAAAGATTGTCATTTTTTTTCCGAAAAATAGTTAATGTCAAAATTTAAGTGTCTTACTTTTTGTATGTAAATAAAACCTTTTAGAAAACGATTTAACTCTTTTATTTTAAGTGAGCAGGTATAAATTAATTTTACATTTGATTATATTTAATTATTAATTAGCTTCAACGGGTTTAAAATTTTCCCCAAATTTGGAGTATTTTTTATGTATATCCCCTTAATTTTCAATGTAGTGATTCAAAAAAAAAATATTGCTTGAAAAAACCTGCAGTAAATCACAATGTGGTAGATAAAGGGTTAAAGTGTATCAACATGTTTTAAATACTTTTTAAATATAATTTTTTAAAATAAAGTACAGTAATGCCTCAAATTTAAACCCTATCCAAAGTATGCGACTTTAAATCTTTAATTTTTCTTTTGTTTAAGACTTTTTTTCATCACTGAAGCTCAGCACAAACAGTGCCAGAGCTTGATGAATGATGAAATTGATTGAAGAAGTCGTCGATCATGCAAGGCAAAAAATTTAAAAATAGATAGTGATGACGTTCAAGAACTACTGGATTCTCTCCTCCAATCAAGGGGCTGACAATGGATGAGCTCATAAAAATGCATGAGCAAGACATTGAAGAGTGTTTAGAGATCCAGTTCAATCAGAAGATCGAATGACAGTTGGGAATTTGAGAGAAATCCTCAATTTAAATAAAACAATGTGACGGGGCTTTACCGAGTTTTTCCTACTAATCCTCTTGGGGCATCTTTGGGGCCATTAGTGAGTTATTTCACAGCCAGCCCTCAAGAAGAAACCTCGATATTCAGATTAGTTAGTGGTTATACAGTGGAGGTTTAGTAATCGTAAAAAAGAAGGAGGAAAAGGAAGCTGTGATGCTGAACGCCGTGAGCTTATGGTAAGGATCTAGACTTAGACGCGTAATTATAGAACGGGCTTTAGCTATTCAATTAAGGTATCCGACTACGTTCGGAACCGTGATTTTGCAAAAGCGTATAAATGGATAATATTTATGATTTTTTGTGTCACTTAGATTAGAATATGTATATAAAATTGTTTTAAGAATAGTATTACAATAAAAAATTATTTAAGTACAATCTGTTGACAAAAAAGGAGCATAGAATGATCAATTTTCAAAATAGTCTCCTTTTGTGAAAAATGCTTCTATTATAATATATTTTGCCAGTATATAGCTCAGACCTCTGAACAGAGGCTCAACTATAATTTTTGGAATATGTAACTTAGAAATAGGGTTTATCCGTGTTTTACGACAACAGAGGGGAGAAATTTTAAGAAAAAAAACGCCAATATTATTTCAAATGGCTGTAACTCTAAAATAATGTGAATTTTTCAAAAATCATAGTTGAGCCTCTGTACAGAGGTCTGAGCTATATACAGGCAAAATATTATTATAATAGAAGCATTTTTCACAAAAGAAGAATATTTTGAAAAACGGTTATTCTAAGTTAATTTTTTCGGAAATATTGTATTTAAATAATTTTTTTTGTGTCAAAATGTGTCCTTAAAACAATTTTATGCATGTATTCTAATCTGAGTGACACTAAATATCTTGAAAATTATCCATTTAAGCTCTTTTTTTACATGGTTGCGAACGTAGTCGAATACCTTAAGGCTGATGTAATGCAATAAAAATAATTAAAATACATACGCATATTCGTGAGCAACACACATTTGGAAAGTATGAAACAGCAGTTAAAGAATAGAACAAAACGAATTGGTTAAGAGGGGGTATGTGGTCCCCTCTTTCAGATAAATAGGCCCCGTACCATGATTTTATACTGGAAATAAATGAATTTATGCGATCCTGTCATGATTAATCCCACTTGCACAGCAACTCTGTTTTCAGGCCTTGGATTGTTCTCCGAAGGGAGTTGCAAATGCCCTCCCTAGAGCATCCCAGAAATGCTCTATGTGGATGAGGTCTGGAGATCTAAATGGCCAATCCATTCAACAAATATCCTCACTTTCCAAAAATTCGTCGACTGGATGAGCTCTATGTGCCTCGCGTTGTCATCCACTTAAATAAAATCAGGACCAACTGCATCCCTGAAAAGGTGAACAGGGGGCTCCAAGGCTCCATCCCTATTCCTCACAGTGTCTCTTGCCAAAGCATGGAGATGTGTCTGGCCATCAACGTGATGCCTGCCTAGATCATCAAGCCTTGGCTATCGTAATGGTCGATTTCTCAGACTTGAAGGGCCGGTAGCGAGTTCATTGTTCTTCATATATTCTCGCCGTACTTTCATCGAAAGCGGCGGAACATCAATTATTCATTATAATCCTACAACATCAATGCGTGCATGCGTAAACCATATTATATTTTCATTATAATATTGTTACAAATTTTGTGTGTGAATAGTGTAAATAATTTGTATTTGGATGTGTAATCCATTTATATTACTCTGAGTTATATTTATTTATGTTAAAATTGTAATATTCCAAGCAATGCTGTCCCTTACATAATAATGGTGATTCAAAGGAACTTGGCGAGATCTTGGCAATAGAGCCAAGTTGACATCATATTAGCACCAAGTGGCCGCCAATTTGGTGGCTTTGGCGTCATTGGCGACCATGTTGGAGAGTTCGGGACCCTCTGGATTCTTCTAGGAATTTGTGGAGAAACCCACTAATTTCGCGCTCAGTGGTTATCTTTCTGGAAGTTTCCGCCGCATCTATAAATAGAGCAATGCTCGCCGAAACAGTCAGTCTTGATTTCAACCATCGATTAGTAAACTTGTTTTGACCGTGATTACCGATTAAGCTCTGGCTGTGCTCGTGAATAATCTTTTACATACGTGTATTTTAGAGACTGGAAATTGTGTCTGAGTGCTGTTGAAGGTGTGAAGACCTTCTGAGACTTACTCTGTGAATATTGCTACTGAATCCTGTATTTCAAGATTAGAATTTCGACAATAAATTCGCGTCGCTCTTAAAGAACTGTTATTTTTCTTTGTGACTGCTTTGCATAAAATCCTCGAACCCGGATTTACGTAACTATATTAACTGTATCTGTATAAGGCTTCTGTCTAACGGTTATTTCAAATTCGTAAATGTAATGTTGAACCAATAGAATTTTTTAAAAATTTTTTCCCTCATACATGAATTGATTCATTGATCTGAATACAAAAAAATGTATCCCAAAGAGCCAAAAATAACGAAGTTCTCTGCAATTAGACTTTTTCCACATATTTCTGAAAATATTCATCAAAGATCAGAAGCTCTAAAAAGAATTCATTAAAATAAGCATAAAGATATTTTTAGAAATCAGAGGGAAAAAAAATTCTCCAAATTAATTGTTTATAAATGTTGACTTTTAAGATATCCGACTACTTTCGGAACCGTGATTTTTCAAAAGCGTATAAATGGATAATATTTTTGATACTTAGAGTCACTTAAATTAGAAAATGTATATAAAATTGTTTTAAGAATAGTATTACAATAAAATTATTTAAGTCCTATTTGACAAAAATGAACATAGAATGATCATTTTCAAAATATTCTCCTTTTGTGAAAAATACTTCTATTATAATAATATTTCGCCTGTATATAGCTCAGACCTCTGTACAGAGGCTTAACTTGAAGTTTTGAAATATATAACTTAGAAGTGAGTTTATCCATGTTTTGCGACAATAGAGGGGAGAAATTTTAAGAAAAAATGCCGATAATTATATTTCAATGGGTTATAACTCTGAAAATAATGTGAATTTTTCAAAAGTCATAGTTGAGCCTCTGTACAGAGATTTGAGCTTCGTACAGGCAAAATATTATTATAATAGAAGTATGTTTCACAAAAGGGGAACATTTTGCAAAAAGGTTATTCTAAGTTCATTTTTTGCCGAAATATTGTATTTAAATAAATTTTTTTTTGTCAGAATGTCCTTAAAACAATTTTATACATGTATTTAAGTATTACATGTATTAAGTGACACTAAATATCATGAAAATTATCCATTTACGCGCTTTTTTAAAATCATGGTTCCGAACGTAGTCGAATACCTTAAAACAGCAGTCGCCAACCTGTAGAACTTTATGGACTACTAAATATATAATTTTTGTAGTTGGTGAACCTCTAATATGATTGACCACTATAACTATCTTCTCACGTATTTTTACGCTCTTTTTCCATATCACTATAAAGGAGCTTCACGAAAAGCAAAAAGAAATCGGCAACGCAAAGCGATATCAACAATCTGAAGCGTTATGCCACCAATTTACCATTGTTACCACTTCTCAAATGGCGCTAGATAAACATGAAAAAAAGTAGCTGAAAAGCCACTAAACTCGGAAGAAATTTAGCTAAAAGTAGTAGTTATTTTTTTTAAAGTATGATTTCACATTTTATAATACGTTTTGTAACCCGTTATTTTATAAATTGAATCTTCATAAAAATATGAATATCCCAATTTTTCAGCGGTGAAACAAATTTTTGTCACAGACAACCAGTTGGCGATCGCTGCTCTAAAGAAACACAAAAGACTATTAGTGATAGACTTTTTTATTTTGAACTACGGTCAAGACACATTTGAGCTGGCAATCTACTCTTCAAACCTCCTCACCACGTCAACGCCAGGACTTACACCCTCGACTAAAACAACATCAAACACTAGTACGCGACTTGGCTTCCGCGACTACAATGTCAATCCAGAGGAGCCTTTATTATCTTTTGCTTTTTTGGGTGCACTTCGTAGAATTTAAGCAGACGAATAATCAACAGGTTTGTAGAAAATAGAACTTTCATATGATAAATATTATATTCATAAATTAAAAATGGGAGGTAAACAAAAATCTTATGCAATTTATTTATTTTTTCATCTCATATTAAAATTTTATGGCACTTACTTATTATAGCAACCTATTGGCGACATTAAATGAAACGAAGCACATAGTTGCCAGTTCAGCGCGTACGACTCATAGGAAATCCAGGTTGCTAACTTGGCGAGTTATTAATAGAGTTTTTTGTTTCGATAATACGTAAGTACAAACTTTATATTTTGAAGTTTATGTTCCATTGTTTGTTTATTTTTATTATAACATTTATTATTTGTAGATAAAATGGCTATTATAACCAAACATTTTATTAAAGGATTTTGGGTGCTTATGTATTATACTGTCGAACACTTATGCCAAATTAAAAGACGTCACCTATTTAAAAATACCGCCAAATTCTGTGATCGTTCTTATTATTGTGTTCGAACATGAGCGGGAAAGATTTCCAGTATTGGCTGCATATTGCGGCATTTGGCGACGTCTTATGATTTCGTGAAACTAGTCGAGGGTATAATTTATAAGTACTGTATTTTGTTACGCGAATCACAAAATTTCATATCTTGTTCCCTTATGTCTTGCAATGCAACAAACTCGATCATCACTGATAATATATATTTATTAAAGACTGTTCAACATTTACAAATGCGGCATGTGGTCTCAAAAATGTTCTGATTAGAGAACAATTCCATGCTAGCAAAAATATTCACAATATATATGTACTATTAAATCAGCATGTATGCTACATTCATGACTTATATTTCATTCAGAAATATAGGAAGAGGAGACATGCTTTCTGTATTTAAAATTTCACAATCCTTTTCCAATGACAAAATCGTATGTTCCTGCATATGATGATATCATTTGGACCATCATCCAATGATGTTTCTGAGGCCAAATCAGCAAATAAGATTTGTTCATCTGAACAGTTTGTTCAGTTGAACAGGTGAACAGTTCAACTGTTCACCTGTTCTTCAACTGTTCCATCCGACTGAGTGGTGTTGTCTATGGAAAAAAGACAGGGCTGCGTCGCAGCGAAAGTCTGGTCACCATCTTCTGTCTTGACAGCCCGCGTTGGCGAGTTGAGGAAAGCCCCTGCAGCGTCCAGAGCCAGCTGGACAACGTCCGTCGATGTGTCATCCGTGGTCCATTCTGATGGCATAGGGAAGATACCTAATGCGGACAGGTCATCGATTCGGAGATGGGCTGTGTTGATCGAATTGGCCAGTTCAGAAGCATCTGTAGACATAAAAGAGTATAAGATTACTTGAAGTCTTCGCAATATATAGTAGTACCGACACGCACACATGCTTTTGGCCATGGGCAGCTTAGTGGTTAGAGCAGCGGACTCCGGACCGGAAGGCCTGGGTTCGATGCCCGTACCGCCAAATACCCTCCGAGTACACGCGGAGAACGTGCTCGTTAAATCAGCGGGTCCGAAAGTCTTGTGGGCTGAATCACGAGTGCAGGAAACTGGAGAAAATTTCCCTCCAATTCAGTTTCATGCCTAAATTGTGGAGGTGGAGATAGGTGGTGTCGCCATCTATCGTTCCTTCGGGAATTTTTCCGAGCTAAATCATACTGTCACCTGTATGGTGTTAAAGGCTAAAAGCCAACGACAAACGTACTTCTAGCCCATTGCCATGATGAACTTCGTGGGCCTCGATCTAGGTCAGACAGGGGGCATGAGCAACAACAACAACAACACACATGCTTTTAAGGTATCCGACTACTTGCGACACCTTTTTTTTAAAAAAACAGAAATATAAAGATTTTTTTTATTTAATATATTTTAACAAAAGAAAATCGCAAAATTGAAAACAGAAAAAAAATTATTATTATTAAAAAGGGAAAAAACTGGTGAAAATGTACAAAAAACTACATAAATGGGTCCCCCTATGTACAAAATATTTTTGAATAAATTCTCAATTTTTCAATTTTAATGTGTTTTTTTTTTCATGTTTGAAATGACCTTCAGGATAATAGATATTTTAATTTTTACAAAAACTAGAGCACTCTATCTTAGTGACTATGGGAAATTGCTTAAAAAAACAGTGATTATATTCACATAAAGGACTGTAAATTTCGAAATAAAAAAGCGATTGATAAATCTGAATGTTAAAATATCTTTTACTGTTATACAAAACATTCACAAAAGATTTCAGGCAAATTTTTTTCAAAACTTTTCGAGCAATCACTGTCTCCATTTGAGTTTTTCGAAAAAAACGCATTTCGAGTAAAACGCATTTTAAAGTTTGACATCTTGTGTTGAGTTATGGCATCTTCTTTTATTAAAACACGTGTAGTTTTTGTTCTAGTGAATGGAAAATAAAAAGCTTGGTATTTTATTAAGCTAATAAGATGGCCTATAAAATAAAATCATAAAAACTTTTTGTCAATTTTTGAAAAAAATCATGATGTTAGGGTAGTAGGATACCTTAAGGTCCCTGGTCCCAAGGTTTATTTAACGTGGGTTTTGCCTGGAAGATTTTAAAAAGAAGGAAGGTGGCAGCAAAGATCTTCATTCATTCTGGCCGGGGGCCCCATTTCGGATCCGACTACGTTCGAACCGTGATTTTAAAAGCGTGTAAATGGAAAATATTTATGATTTTTATTTAAAAGAATACATGTATAAAATTGTTTTGGGAATTTATATAAAAAAAATTTATTTAAATACTTTTTAACAAAATTAAAAGAATAATTTTTTTTCCAAAATTTTTTTTTTGAAAAAATGTTTTATTGTATTAATTTTTTGCCTGTTTCGTTTCAACCCTCTGTACAGGGGCCCCTAAATTTTGAAAATCTCGGAAGTGGATTTATCCATGTTTTCGAAAACAGAAGGGAGAAATTTTAAGAAAATACGCCGAAATTATTTAAAATGGTTGTAACCTGAAAAAAATGTGAATTTTTTAAAAATCGTAGTTGAGCCTCTGTACAGAAATCTGGCTGAATCGACAAAAATTTAAAACAATAAAGCATTTTAAAAAAAAGAACATTTTGGAAAAAAAATTCAATTAATTTTTTTCCAAAAAGAAAAAAATTTTTTTCATAATGTCCAAAAAAATTTTATACCCTTTTTAAACTAAGTGACACCCCAAAATCTAAAAAAATACATTTATGCGTTTTTTTAAAATCATGGTTCCGAACGTAGTCGGATACCTTAAGTTTCTGTGTAATTTGACTAATGCCGCTTTTCAACTAAATGAATAATAACAGAGTATAGAGATAAGCCTAGGCTTAAACACGGACAGCTGAGACGACATAACAAGGCAGTCTTACCACTGTTGCCAGTTGTCATATAATTTCAATTTGCCAGTTTTTCGGAGACCATGTCAGTGAAAACCATCTGACGATTAAAGTGATTCACATCATTATCTTATGATCGCCTAGTCAAGAACGAGGGGAAGCTCCACCCCGAGGTCGAGAATCTGAGTCGGAGCCCAGCTGAACTATCCCTTAAATCCCTGTCCCTGTTCATCACTATAATTGCTTATTTAAGTTAAATGTTGTTACAATTCAATCCACAATTTATTCCGAGTTTAAAAAGAATGTTTGTGTGTGTAGCACATATTTCACTTCTTGTAGAAAATAATCATACAGGCAGAATTGTCTTACCCGACTGTTCTCCAAATTCTCTGGGATATTCTATCACATCTTGCTCTCTGGTAGAATAAGTCCGCAGCATGTCCTCGTCATGCAGTTCCCCTTTACACCGACTCATTTTTTCCTGCTTCCTCCATTTAGCCCGTCGATTCTGAAACCATACCTGAAGAAAACAAAAATGTTGATTATTTTTGGGGTTGGGAAAAAGCATTAAAAGGATCTTTTTTGTAAAAAATATTAATTAACACTATTTTCAAAACAGTTTATATTTCTTTTTTAAGGTTTTCCGATTACATTGGGAACCGTGTTTTTAAAAAGTTTTTAAATAGATTTTTTTGGATATTTAGTTTTATTTTAGATTAGAAT
The DNA here is from genome assembly GCA_019973955.1 of Trichonephila inaurata madagascariensis. Classification (NCBI taxonomy): domain Eukaryota; kingdom Metazoa; phylum Arthropoda; class Arachnida; order Araneae; family Nephilidae; genus Trichonephila; species Trichonephila inaurata. The sequence goes on along the minus strand of BMAV01009901.1, from coordinate 10,556 downwards.
ACATTTAAAAATTTTTAAAGGACTTTTTGGGGAAAAAAATTTTTTTTTAAAATTTCCAATATTTTGGAAAAAAATTCAATTTGGGGCCCAAATTTCTTTTTAAAAAAATGTTTAAAATAATAATATTTTTGTTGTTCAAAAAGAAAAAGATTCTTTTTAAGGGGCTAAAAAATTTTTTTAAAAATTCACATTATTTTCGGGAGTTAAAACCCCATTGAAATAATTATCGGCTTTTTTTCTTAAAATTTCCCCCTCTATTGCCGAAAAAACATGGATAAACCCACTTCTAAGTTATATTTTCAAAACTTCAAGTTAAGCCTCTGTAAGAGGTCTGAGCTATGTACATGCAAAATATTATTATAATGAACCCTTTTTCAAAAAAGGAGACTATTTTAAAAAATGGGTCATTCTATGTTCTTTTTTTAAAAAAAATATTGTACTTAAAAAATTTTTTTATTGCAATAATAATTTAAAAAATTTTTATTCATTTTCTAATCTAAGTGCCCTTAAATATCATAAAATTAAAACCAATACGTTTTTTAAAATCATTGGGTTCCCGGGAAAGTTTTTGGATCCCTTTTAAAAAAAAGGGTCATTTTTTATTGGTCATTTTTTAAACCCTTTTATACTTTTAAATTTTTCCCTTTTAATTTCTATTTTTAAGATCTTTATAGATTGTCCAAGACGAGAAGAGTCTTTTATCCGTCTACTCGATGAGCGAGTCCATTTCTTCACGGGGGAGAAATGGAGACAACTAATTCGGGAAATGAACAATTTTAAAATTAAAAACAAAAATAATTACAGTAATTTTTATTTAAAATGAAAAAATAAAAAAAAGATTTTGTTTTTTTTTTATGATTTAAAAAAATAGGAAGGGTTGTTGATGTATGCAACAAGTCAACACAGCAATCGGTAGTGATGTTTTGAGATTTATATATCAAGGTCCCCTCGATCCTTGTACAAAAGTAGGTCTCCCCTGTGACCCTTTTAAGTAGACAATACATAACATACGTTGTCAAATACTCGTACAAACAACAGCCCAGTCTCACAAACCTAGACGCAAACCGACTTGACCAGCCGTTGTCTTTCAACTAAATGAGGGTGCATGGCAGTGCCATTCAAACTTCCAATATTTGCGACCCAATATTCAATTATAATTTTCATCGCGGCCCCCTCTCCACAGAATAACAATGTACTGAATTCAATAATATTATACTTTGATGATAAAGCTAGAATTAGACTTAAATCTTTTAAGGGCGTAAATAAATGTCTCGCTCAGCCAAAGCTTTATTTCCCCTGGACGTATATATACTTCTTTCTGAAGTGCGATCTTTCCTGTGCACTGCTATTCATAAAATTATTCCGAAGGAAATGGAATGTAATAAAAGGACCTTGACAGTGTTTGCGAAAGATTTATTTTATTTGGGATTTGCTTATTTATTTTTTTCCCCCCCCAATACATCACAAACGCACGCCTACCGGGAAAAAGGTGGGGATTGGGGAAAAAAATTGCGTAACCCTTTTGTCGGCAATCAAGGGGTTAATCATAAATCGTGCAAATTATCAAGATAAGGGTTTTTTTTTTTGTATATGACAACCCAAGGGGGCCTGGTAATTATTAAACTTGTTCTTAACTTAGTATTGCTAAAAAATTAAAAAAGAAGGGAAAAGGAAATTGGGGCCCTTCCCCCGGGGATACAATTATTAAAGGACTTAAATCAGTGGGGGGAAAAAATGCCCCTCCCCCCCCCTTTTTTTTTATTTTTAAAAATTACTTTTTTCCTTTTTTAAAATTTTTTTAATTTCCTTAAAAATAACCTTTAAAAAATTTTTATTTCCCCAGAATTTTTTTCCGGTTTAAAAGAAAAAAAAGGGTCTGAACAATTTCGGCCCCCCAAATTTTGGAAATGGTTTTTTTTTTGGGGTTTTGTCAAATAAACGGCCCTTAAAATTTTATTTCAAAAAAATTTTTTTTTCCAACCCCTTTTGGGGGCCCTTTTCAAAATTTAGGGCACAAAAAAGTTCGGGAAAAATTTTCCCCTTTAGTTTTTGGGGGAATTTTGTCCTGAATAACCTTTTGACCATTAAAATTATTTTAAAACAGATTTTATTCAGGTTTAGTCGGGGAAAGGACGAGGCCCTTTTCCCCCGTCCCCGTTGGGGCCCCCCCCCCGGGAACCTATGTAGACGATCGTATTTTACGCTTACGTAAAAAAAAACAAGGGCCATAGTAAATCCCAAAACATAAATAAATTTGCTCATCTCGTTGTTGTCGAAACTATACTTAGTTTGGATTTGATTCGGGGGTTTTCCCGCCCTTTTTTCCTACCCGGTCCCATCAGTATCATATCCAAAAGGTATTTTTCACTTTTTCACTTTAAGGATCCGACTAAATTCCCAAAACCCGGGTTTTAAAAAAAGCGTATAAATGGATAATATTTATGATATTTATGTCCCTTGAAAGATATATAAAAATTTTTTTAAGGACACTTTTGACAAAAAAAAAATTTTAAATTTAAAAAAAATATTTTGGCAAAAATTAACTTAGAATAACCTTTATTCAAAAATGCTCCTTTTTAAGAAATGCTTCTAAAATAAAATTTTTTTTGTGTGTGTGCTTATATAAAGTAAAAAACTTCTCCAGAGAGTTTTGAACTATTTTTTTTAAAAAATTTACATTATTTTTTGCGTTGCAAACCAATTTAAATAAAATTTTCGGGATTTTTCTTAAAATTTCCCCTCTGTTGTCGTAAAACATGGATAAACCCACTTCTAACTTATATATTTCAAAAAATTTAGTTGAGCCTTTCAAGGTCTGGGCTATATACAGGCAAAATATTATTAAAATAGAAGGGTTTTTTCACAAAAAGGAAATATTTTGAAAATGGGTCACTTTATGTTCATTTTTTTTCAAAATATTGTACTTAAATAAATTTTTTTTTTAATAATATTTAAAAGAATTTTAAATACATTTTCTAATCTAAGTGACACTCAAATATTATAAAATTTTTGATTTTATACCCTTTGCAAAATCACGGTTCCGAACGTAGTCGGATACCTTAAGGCGAATCAACCCCCTTTCCACAAACCCCCGATTACCCGACATTTAACCTTGCTCATTGGTTATGATTGGTTATTCTACAAATATTTTTTAAAGGTTTTCAGGTAGTTTTATTCACACACTGGGCCCAAAGAATTAAAAATTTTAGGGTTTGCATTTTTAAAACCGTGCTAGTGGGTGAAATTGCAAAATTTTTTATAATTTTTGGATTACACGGTTAGAATGTTTGTATTAAATAAAGGGATAAAAAATACCCTTTTTACTATGAATGAAGTAAAAAAGGGGAAAAAAGACAGACCTTTTTAGTATTTGAAAAAAAGGGGTTTTTCCCGGGCCCCCCTTTAGCAGTGTGGAAATTTTAAAGGCAATGAATCTCACTTTTTGGGTTTTCAAAAGCAGCCTTTAAAAGGCCCAAAAGTTTTTAATTAAGAGCCCAGACTCTTTCTAGAAAACGTAACCGGGGTTCGAAACAGCCCCAAGAGGGTGATCGGCAGCGTCACCGACGAATGGTACGGGGAAAAACATTTCCACTGTGCTTCAACTGACCAAAAAATTTCCAAAACCCAAACCCTTTCCCAACAGATTTCAGTTCGAACCATGGCCCGGGGAATTGGAAAGATAGTAATCATAGCCGGGGGCCAGTGAGAAAGTTACCTTTTTTCCATTTTTTCCAGAGATGTAAAAATTGTTTGAGTGGTGCCGCCAAGGAGTGTCACTGAATAATTGAGGTTTGGGAAAAGGGGAATGGGGCTGGATGAATCCCGCTACACCTTTTTTTTTAAACTGATGGAAGAAGTCGAACTTTTTGGGGGAACCCCATGAAGCCATGAATTATCTTGCCTTAATCGACTGTGCAAAGATTAAATGGGAGTATCATGATATGGGCAGCTGGCTGGTAGGGGGTTGTAAACTTCTAACCCAGTTCCCACTGTTTTAACCCATTCAGAAATTCATTCCTTCCAAAGAAAAAAAAATGAATTTGACGGGGAAAACCTCCTGCCACCATGGTCCCAGAGTCCTCCTATATATACAGTAGGGTTTCCAGGGTCATCAGAGGCTTGGCGCGTTTTTAGAAGCGGTCACCGCGTAATATGTTTTGTGCGGGGGTTAAAGCCCTTTTTTACCGTCCCGCTCTCCCGCTTCTCCGCTCATTTTCTGACTGGGGGGAATTTCCTGCGACAGTTGTAGAACAGCAACACCTGGGGGTGACACTATTAGCGGAAAGGCAAATGGGTTCGGTGTAGGCTTTGCTGCTTCAAGGATTGGAAAAAAAAAATGATATCGGGATTTTACTGTCATAAAGGGGGCCCTTTTTTTCGTCGAGGGTGAAGCAGTCATAAGATACCTGATCTACTGGAGACGACACCCTTAAAGGATTTTACCCTGATGGAACGGATGCTTCATGGACGATAAGGCAACTTATTTATCGTCCCAGGGTTCATCATTGATTCGCTCCATAAAAGCCCATTTTGGAAAAACTTTCATGGCCCCGTTTTCCCCAGGCCCCCAACCCCTGAAAATTGGGGGATGGGGAAAAAACGCATCCGACAGCACTCTCCTATTCCATTTTTTTTAAAAAGGTTTAAAAAAGTTTAAAAAGCATAGTATTTTTTTTAAGCTCCGGCATGAAGACTCGTTTTTCTAAATGAATCAGAGAGAAATTTTTGGGAAAGAGCCCCAATAAAAATTTGATTTTGGGGACCCAAATTTTTTGGTAATTTGTATATATGCCATTTTAATGCCCAAATAAATTTAAGATAACCAAACTTTTTTGTTTGAAGTGTTGGGCTTTTACCGAACTCTTGCTTCTGAAATGTCTGTGATGCCAGTTTTTTTCCCGGGAAAAGACCCCGCCCGGGTAGGGGAACGTTTGGGAAAGCCCGTTCCAATTTTTTAGTTGAGTCGATAAAAAAGTAGCCCCAGCGTTTTTTTTTTCGCCTCCCGGAACATTTTCCTTCCGGATTGAAAACGGAAATTTTTTTAATTTTTTAAATTTTTTTAAATTTTTGTTTTAAATAAAAGGTTTTAAACCAGTTGGGAAACCGGTTTTTGGGCAAAAGCGTGTAAAGGGGAAATTTTTATTTTTGGTCACTTAGATTAGAAAAGTATATAAAATTTTTTTTAAAAAGGTTTTCCCAAAAAAAAGATTTACCCCCCCACAAAAATTTTTGACAAAAATTAACATAGAATGACCCTTTCAAAATATTCTCCTTTTGTGAAAAATACGCCCTTTTTAAATTATATTTTGCCTTTTCATAGCTCAGATCTTTTCAGAGGCTAAACTAAAATTTTTTGAAATATATAACTTGGGAAATTGATTTTTATCCATGTTTTACGAAAACAAAGGGGGGGAAATTTTAAAAAAAAAAAACCAATAAATTTTTTCCCAAAGGGGTTTGGAACTTTTAAAAATAATGTAATTTTTAAAAAATCATAGTTGAGCCTCTGTACAGAGACCCGTTTTTATATCAGGAAAAATTTTATTTTTAATAATAGAAGCATTTTTTCAAAAAAAAAAAATTTTTTAAAAAAGGTTGTTTTTTTCCCAAAAAATATTAAAAATAAAAAAAATTTTTTTTAAAAATGTCCTTAAGATTTTTAATAAATGTATTCTAATCAAAGGGGAAACCCCTTTAAATATCAGGGAAAAACATTTATGCGTTTTTTTTAAAACCCGGGGTTTCCCGGAAGAAACGGATCCCTTTAAAAAAGATAATTCGTAGTGGGAATGAGTGAATGTTTATTATCGTCGTTTCTACAAAAGCAATATGAAGACTATTAGCGATGGCCCTTTGGTAAATTTGAACCGGGTGAAACTGATACCCCCAGTTGACCCCCGCCCGCCGAACGGCAAAAAAAGGAGGATTTTTGAACCTTGATAGATTTTTGGTATCAACTTCTTTTTTGGTGGAAATGGGCCCCAAACTAAAAGTCGCATTGGTTATGGGGTCGTACCGTATATATAACCACTAGTTAACACGGCATTTCCGAAGGAAAAAAAAAGCATTTTCTTTTAAAAAATTAAACTCAGTTTTGAAATTTGACGCGAATATTTAAGGATCCGGCACGTTGGGAGTACTTTTTTGACAAAATAGCATTTTTAAAAACAATATAAATGTTTTTTATGGGATTTAATACCAAAAAATGGTAATATTTAACTAACAATTTTAAATAAATTGACTAAATTTCCAAAAATCAAAAATTATATAGAAAAATTTTTAACTTTTTTTTTAAAAAATTTTAAAAGCAATTGAAAAAAAAGTAATAAACTTTTATTTTTAAAAAAGTATTCAAAAACAAATTCGATGCTTTTTATCTAGAAAATGTTTTTAAAATTTTAATGTTGTTTTAAAAAAATTTTGAAATTTTAAAAGCTGAATGAGTAAACTTTTAATTAAAGAGAAGTCACATTCCCTTTATGAGACCATTATTTAAATAAAAAGCCGTAACTCAAAAAAAAAATTCAAAAAAAGAAATATTTTTTGCTATTCTCTAGAAAATAAAATAAGTATCAAAGGGTCCAAAAAGTTTTATAGAAAAAACATTCGTAATATTTTTTAGTTTTCAGAATCGCCATTTATAGATTTTTTAGCATTTCTATTCTAGTAGATCAAAGACCCAATTTTGGTTTTTTTTAACTTAGTAAAATTTATTTGTAACTTGCCTTTTAATAGCGTGAAAAAAAAAAAGTATGTTTCATAAAACCAAAAAAATAGTTCTATTTAGTAAAATAAAAAAAAAGAAAAATCTGTCTTGACCGAATTTGGGGCATTTTTTAACGTGTTAGGGTTTCCTTGGATTATTTAGACCAGGGGGTTTAACCCAAATGACCCTTTCGGGCCTTAGGAAAAAAATTATAATCTCGCGGGCTGCACATAAAAATATTTTACCTTTATATCAGATTTGCCAAAAAAAAAAAAAAAATTTATTGAATTTAAAAAATTTTAAAAAAGAATGAATTATTATTATAGTTTTTTAAATTTTTCATTTCCAAGAAAATAGATTATATAATAAAATTTGAAAATAAAATAATAATGCAAACAAATAATATTTGAAATATTACATTTGCCATTTTTTTTTAAAATTTACGGTGTTCCTATTGAATTGATCTTTTTACCCTTTGAAATTTGATTTGTGTTATATTCCCCAAAAAGATTAAATATACATCGTTCTTTTTTCTTAACCCCCCCTGCATATTTTTTTTAAACTTTAAAAAAAATCTCTGACCCCCTTTTTGCTTTTTTGGGGACCCAAAAAAGAAAAGGGGGGCAGAAACAAAAGTCCACACACAAAGAATAAAAGGATAGGATAGTGGTATACCCCAAAGAATTTAAAAAATTTATTAAAAAATAATTTTTCTTTTGGGAAAATCCCAAAAGTAACTGTTTGATAAAATTTTAAATCTGTTTTTAAACTAAAGGACATTTCTATTATCAAAAAAAGGATTTATTTTAAAAAAAGAAAGGGGAAAGGGAAATACATTGTATGTATATACATAAATTTCCCCTCAAATAAATTTCAAAACGACAATACTTTAAAAATCTGATAGTTAAAAATTTTTTTAAAATGAGTCAGCGGGCCGAAACTTACGTACTGGCGCGAGCCGCGTGTTGGAACCTTTTTTTTTTAGACTATAACCCACCTGGGAAAATTTGGGAAAGGGAATCTGTAACTTCATTTAAATCTTTTGGGGGAACTTTTCTTCCAGTTGATGTTCTTTTTTTTTCACTAAAGGGGATCAGGGTCGTATCCTGAAAACAATAATAAAAAATTTATAACATCGATATTTTTGTTCTAAATTTTAGCGTGTGTGCTGCATAATCACTCCGTAATAGGGCATTATATTACGACAAAATTAAAAGACATCAGGGGACACAAAATTCAAAACACTCTTTTTTATTTTTCTCTTTTTGCGAATTTTTTACAAATATTTTTAATAAATATATATTATATATGTATACAAATCAAAAGATATTGTCTTAAATCAATTTAAAGAAAAAAAAAAAGAGTCTCTTAGATGTACATTAAAAGATAAACCAAAGAATTGCGGTGACTGATATAATATCCAAAGACATAGAAAAAAATGAAGTTGGAAATGAAATGAAATTCAGAAATGAATCCTTCAATAGAGGAAAAAGAAACGCATCTTTATTGAGCTTCTTTATACAAAATGAAAAGTACATAAATTGTAAATTTCAGAAAAATAGTATTAATGTGCACAAACTAGTGACAGAAAATCAGTTGTAGTAAGAAGAAAAGCTTCATCTGACGAACAGTAATTTTGAGCGTCTGTGAGGCATGAGTGAGTGAGAGTGCTAGTTATATCTCACTATAAAGCTGCCCGAGTGCTATTGGTGACGGACCATGTAATTCTGAACCATAGTCAAGTGACGAGGACTACACCTGAGATGGCACCCCCTTCTCCTATCTTCCCTACCACACCATCGGAAGAACATTTGAGCTTCGACAAATTGAACGTGCTGCGGCCACCTATACACGGTGGGCTTAGGCTCAAACTCATGACACGCCAGACTCGAGTCTTGACCTCTAAGCTACCACCACTACTCGTTCAAGCATGAGAAGGCTGTTTCTTTTTACTGTACAACAAAAATATACAATTTTAAAATATTGTGGCCCTCGACAGGGCCGATTTAAGCTCATTTCAGGCCAAGGGCGCAGAAGATCTACAGTTCCCTTTGACACTAATGGATCGAAATTTATAAGAAAATTTGGTTAAGTCTAGCTTATTCGGGCCCCAAACCCTTGGGCGCCCACTCCAAGTGTCCAATGGTTAAACCGGTTACTGGCTCTCGAGTAACATTTAAAGTAGAAAGAATACCTTATCCTGTGACGGGGCTTTCATCGCGATTTCATTTAACTGTCCTCTTGGGTTCCTTGGGGCCAGAATGGCAGTTCTTTCCAACCAACTCAAGAAGAGGAACGTGGTTATGTAAATTAGGAATCGTATATATATTGGAAGTTAGGATTCGCGTGATGTCTATGTCTATGTGTAGAAGAGATTGCTAAGTGGGAAGTGAGGTCACTAAGTAGAAAGGTAGATGTAAAGGGATTTGAGTTAAAGTTAAGAAGAATCGTAAGTCCGGGAATTAGCCTAACCGGTACAGACGAACCAAAAGTGGGTCCGAGACCAAAGGGAACATAGTCGGATTAAAACCACAACAGAAGTGATAAGGACATAGCTGTTTACCTAGGATACAGCGGTAAGCTGTTTTATATAAGCTATAAGGAAAGTGCGTATATTGGAAGAAAGGGGAAATTTAAACTAAAAGTTAGATTCAGTGGTCAATTGCGCGATTATTAGGTAACACGTGTTGCGTCTTCTCATTCTGGTTCCTCCTCCTTAGATTATTATTGTTGTGTATTGTGTTTAAACTAAGATCTTAATAAACGGTTTTTTAGAATGAATGATGTTGGTTCTTTTTCTTCCCCCACAGAAGCAGGTGGTAGATGGCGTAGAACGTGAGCCCCCTGGATGGGGGTTTACAACCACACCCCCTTTTAAAAAATTTACACACCGCCTAAAGAGAGGAATGTGAAACTGTTTTTCCCAAAAGTATCAAACTTCCCATATGACAAATATTTGGTGGTAATAGAGTCAAACTCAAACTCGATATAAAAATGACACCAGCTATGAAATCACGCGAAGAGCTATTCCACTACTGTGTTCAAAATTACATTTTTCGTTTTCCTTATAGTACGTTGATTTTCCATATTTCTGAAATCATTCCTTCTTCAGTGGCTCGGCAACTCAGGGTGGATCTTGTGACGGGGTCACCCTCTTTCATTAACATTCCTTTTGGGTTCTTATTTCCACAATTAATGGGCCCCTTTTCAACCAAACCCAAAAGTGAACGTGAAGGAAAGATGCAAATTAGGAAGCTTTTAAATATCGGAAGTTAGAGTAAGCAGTGTGGCAATTTGGAGAATGTTATGATAGTCCTTGATTCAATTGTGTAGTGATAGCCAACAGAGGAAATTCCCTGACGGGAAGGGGCAAGGTGCATGCCATCCCTCCTGGGAACCCCGGGAACTAGTGTTATCGCTTTTTTCATTCGACAGCAAGGTAGGAGTGACTATTTAATATTCGGATCTGTGACAGTTTTAATTGAGCAGGCGGTTTATTATTGATAGTGGTCGGGTTACTTTATTTCATTTTTACATATATATTGTGAGTTTATCCACCGTAGATTCTCTCCCAAAATTTTTTTATCTAATCTGTTTGAGGTTTAAGTTTAAGGGCTTAATAAAATATTAAATCATGGAAACTCTAGTTCTTCATTTATTCTACACCTCTAGCTCACGCTGACAAAACCCCGGAAAAGGGGGCCCGAGGGGGGGGAACTTCCAACCGGCCCCCTTTTCAAAAAGCCCTTTCCAGACCAGCCTTCTTCCTCTCAGTGTTCTCCAAAAGTAGTTTTCAAAACTTGGAGATGTTTTTCTAGGCCATCAATCCATTTTAGATTTGAACTCTTTT
>BMAV01009900.1:0-17616 GCA_019973955.1 Trichonephila inaurata madagascariensis | reverse complement strand
GAATTTATATTATTATATGAAATTGCTTAAAAAAACCAGTAATTATATTAACATAAGAGGCTGTAAATTTTTTAATAAGGCAATGATTGATAAATCTGAAAGTTAAAACACTTTTACTATTATACAGAACATACAAAAAAAAAAAGTTTAGTTAATTATTTTCGAAACTTTTTGAGAAAAAGCTGTTCCCGTTTGAGCATTTTGAAAGAAACATATTTCGGGTAAAACGCATTTTGAAGTATGAGATCTTGTTTGTGAAGTAGTATAGCATCAGCTTTTAATATAACACTTGTAGTTGTTCTAGTGAATGGAAAATAATAAACTTGGTATTTTTATAAAGCTAATAAGATGACCTATAAAATAAAATCATAAAAAAAAATTGTCAATTTTTGACAAAATTCACAATTTTAGAGTAGTCGGATTCCTTCAACAACCCCGAGACTCCATAAATTAACGGTTATTAATTAGAACGGTTTCATTCACAGCAGAACACTGTCGAATGGAACGAGTAAATTCTGGAAATGTCCCGTTTGACGGGTCGTTTCGTGAAACCCATCATGATGTGATCGTTCTCAATTTCGCTGAATCCAAACTTGTGGAATAAGCTCTCAGCGGTGATGTTCTTGTCGGGCAGTCGAATAACAACCCCTTCGGGAACTTTCCCGAAATCGAATCCCTGCAGCAAATCGAACAAAATGGTTTCAGCAACGGATTCCGAATCTGCATAGAGAGGGGAGATAATCCAGTGGCCGGTGAGGACAGGTCTTAAGCAACCATAGCCCACGACCTGCCCATCCACAAAGGCCACAGAACCCTTGCAAGACAACAAGGCGAATGTCTGCCGTACTTCAATCGCCCTGTCTCGACTGTGCAAGGACTTGTCGTATTCCACGACTTTTGTCAGGATTTCTTCAGCACTCAGACAGATTCCGCTGATATCACTCGTTGGATGGGTCGATGTGTTTTGAATATCACTAAACTCTGTTTCATTTACGGAATTGAGGAGCGTTTTTCCTTCGGCGCCATCTACCGACTCAAAGTCATAAGTTTGAGGAAGTGCCACACTTGAGGATTGAAGGGTTTGGGCTTTATCAATACATCTTTTCCCAGTCTTCTCATCCAATAGTGTTTCTGTCTTGTCAGACCCAATCAACTCTGCTTCAGCACAATCCCCTCCTTTTCCAGCAATTTCATTCAAATTTTTTACTACAATGACTTCACCACAATTCTTCCTGTAATTGAACAATTTTCCATCAAAAAATGTCGCAACGCTGACTTCAGGCGGCCAGGCGATACCTGTTGGCATAGCATGGCCAAAGCATTCATAATACTTGATGACATAGTCCTGCACGTGCTCAAATCCTTCTTTCTCTCTGTACTTCACGAAATTCTCCATGTCGCCACAAACGCCAATGTTCCTGTCGCCAATATGTTCTCTCGTCGCCTTCCAGAGTTTGAAGCCGACACCTTTCCCTCTCATGTTTTCCTTGACCATGTAGAGTCCCATGAAACCCAGATCTGAGTCCAATATAGTGCCACAACAGAGACCAGCTAATTCCTTCCTGGCACCTGTCTGGCTGGATATTTCTGCCACAAACAATGCCTTAGGATCTTTCAGCATCCATGACTGGATCTCATCCGAACCGACCATGCGATTCACAGATTTTACGAGTTCCAAAATGGAGTGCAGATCCGTTGGAGTGGCGTTCCGAATAGTGGACTCCATTTCCTACAAATAAATAGAAGACATTAGAGAATACAATTGACACTTCTAAAAATAACATTACTGGTTTTTGACAAAAGTCTCCAGAGATATATATTATAACCGACTGTAATAAAAATTATCACTTGTCAAAGAAAATATTTATTTGGTTGTTAAAAAAAAAGTATTTTCTTAAATGATAAATGGAAAGTATTGTGGAATAGTCGAGTAATATATAATATATATATATATGGAATAAATAGTTTGAATTATTGAAAAAAATTAACACTTCATAAAAACATAGTTATTTATTAATATAAAAACATTTTTAAAATACGTGAAAGTCATTTTTGTTTCGAGTCTATTTACAAAAGTCACATATACAATCTTGCTCTGCTCCAGGACAATCAAGTAAAGCCTATAGAAAACAGTTGAAGCATTGAATCTCTCTCTCTCTCTCAAATTTTCCTTTTTTTTGTCTTCGGAGAATTTTCTTTGCAGAAAATACATTCAGTGTCTTTGTTTTCTGGTTCTTTAATTGATAGTATTAAGTCTATTACAAAAGATACATCAGAATAGAATGATTCATTGCTGCACGTCGGGTGTTATGGAATACCTAGTATTCCATAATATCCGGCACATCATCGTGGAAAATGAACCTTTAAACTGAAGGACAAAACTTTGTCATACAAAAAAAGGGTTACAGTATTACAAACTACAATTCTTTCGTGTACATTATGCTTGACTTTAATGTTCAAGTCACATGTGTATCAGTAGGTTAAACGTTTGAATACTTACTTGCAAAAACTTTTGCAAATCGCAAAACACACTTTGGTTGTCAACTCTCACTGCAATGCATCATGAGAGTCTTTCTTCTGCAGTTCAAGGTAGAATAAAAGCAGCTAAAAACGAAGGTATTCCAAATTACCCGACTGTTCCACAATACCCGACCCTCATCTTTAGGTTTAGAAATAAAAAGTAATGAGATGCCGTTAACCGTCTACCACTTTTCTAGTGTAAATAAATATGGTACTTATGTATTATACTGTCGTTTACTTTCGCCAAGTTAAAAATCGTCGCCAAATGTGCTCATTACTGTTGTTGTAACTCCCCATTACATGGTAGATGGCGCTGCGAATGAGCTCGGCCCTCTTTGTTTTTCGCTGTAACCATATATTCACCTTTTTGTTGTCCTCTGTAGGGCGTTACCACTGCGCTGAATAAAAAATTACTAAGAGCATCTTTGGGTACTCAATGGACTATATAATCCACAAACTTACAACCCTACTCGTGTTCTAATAACTATTATTATGTTCGAGCATGTGCGGGAACGGTTTCCACTACCGGCTGCATATCGCTGAAAATGGCGACGTCTTTTCATTTGACGAAATGGATCGACGGTATAATTCGTAAGAGTCATACATTTCTGTAACTAAAAGCTCATTTTGTAAATTTTTAAAATATTTTGTTTTTTGAAAATAAAATATATATTTTGCCCTTATTTTTTTTCAAAAAAAAAATTATTTTTATCCATTGACCTTCATTTTAAATGGTACTTACATATTGCACTGTCGACCCATTTGTTAAATGAAAATAACATCCATGGCCAATTAAAGCTCATTTTGAACACTGTGTGAAGAAGATCTGCATGCCCCATTGTCACTGGTGGATTGAAATTTATTACTAGAAAATCTGGTTGTGTTTCCAGCTTATCCGGGACCCTGCCCCCAAGCACTCCATGGATAAACCGGCACTGATACGTCACCAAATGCTGTCATATGTAGCCAACAGTGAAAATTCGTTAACGTGCAAACTCAACAATCTTGTTCATGCATGCTCGAATATCATCTTTTTTATAGGTTTTACCGTTCTTGCGCCTGCTCAAAAATAATAACACTGTTTTGTAATTCGTGATATTATTCTTCTTAATTAGTTCGGGAAAAGTACTAAAATTTGGGTTTTTTTTTTCAACGGAGGAGAACGTAGTCAAGTATTTTCAAAAACGCTGTCGAACACGTAAGTACCCGAAATACCATTCTGTTTGGCAAAACAAGAAACATCAGCAGCATTTCGATTCGTACTTATGATGATTTTTGTTAATGTTATATTAGACCTTATATGTTATTTTATTAATGACGAAGAATAATGTTATTAGATCTTATTTCAAGAAATATACATATTTTTATTAATACAGTAATTAATTTGACTGAATGTTCTTCAATTAATTTGTCGACATGCTGATTTGGAAGAAGTATAAACCGGGATTTGTTTTCGTGCATGGTCGGTATGGCAGTGTTTTTTAAATTTTGCTCAATGGGTGGACGGTATAATATGCGTCATAACGTTTTAAATGTATTAGAAAAATAACCCACACCAAAACTGCTGCAATGTCATCTTCACCGCATTGGCCATGTGTGGGAGGGCATTATCATGCAGGAGAATAACGCCATTGGACAACATGCCTGGGCGTTTCGGTTTGATGACTTGTCTATGGTTCGGTAAAGTGGCTTGATGACATTGGAAATTGATGGAGGTTCCCCGTTCCAGGAACTCGACAAGCAGTGGACCCTTGTGGTAAAAAGAGAAGGACATCATGACCTTACCAGAACTAGTGTGCACGGCCTTTGTGATTTCTTTGGAGGTGGTGAAGTCGCACGTTTCCACTGCTTGCTGTGACGCTTGCTTTCCGGTTCAAAATGGTGGCACCATGTTTCATCACCAGTGACAATTTGTGACAGAAAGCCGTATTCCTCCTTATGATAATGTTACAGATAAATCAAAGACAGTGCCATTCGAGTATTTCGCTGTTCGACGGTCAGTCGACCCACTGCGCACAAATTTTTCGAAAGTTCAAGTGTTGATGCATTATGGTGTGAGTGGTGCCCCACGCTAATACCCAGTAATCGATGGATCTCGTCCACGGTGATTCTGCGGTTACTCAAGACTAAAGCGATGGACTTATTTATCACATCCTCAATCATTTCCGGTGTGATGACACGATGAGCCTGTCCAGGTCGAGCATCGTCTCACAGTAACTCGGGCCGCTCAATGAATCTTTTGCGCCCTTCCACAGCTCATAGTTCATATTAAAGGCATGATAAATAATATCAAATATATAGAAATACAGTTGGACCTCTATATAACGAAGTCGCTGAATCCCGGAAAAAGTTCGTAATATGGAAAATTCGTTATATAGAGATTCATCTTTTAATATACTTTTTCAACCACATAAAACAAATTTTAAATTCATGAACACTATATATTAAAAAAGTAATTATTCACATCTTTTTTTTAATTAATATATGTTTATTTTATATATCTTACCCATCAAGAAAGAAAGAACTGCAAGGAAAACAAAGAAAAAGAATGTCGCAGAATTCACTGTATTTTCAATATTAAGAAAATAATTTTATACTAAAATTAATGAATTTTATAATTTAAAGAATACAAGTAATATTGTGACGGGCTCATCGCGTTTTCTACTAAAATCTCCTCTTGGATTCTTTGGGGCCGAAAAAGGCAAATTCTTTCCAACCAAATCCAGAAGCGAAACGTGAACAAGCAAATTAGAAACCTTTTAAATAGCAGATGTTTAACGTAAGCGTATGACCTATTGGGAAGTGATTATGCTAGTCTGGTTTAAGCGCGTGAACTGAAGGAAGAGAAGAAAGCCGTCGTTGAGTGTGAAGCTATCCGTGACTGAACGATCAAGTCAAGGTGGATCCAATTCCACGCCAGTTAATCTAAAGATATTGAGGACCCGAAAGGATTGCGATTAAACAAGAGATTAAGGTAGGATAATTCTAGTATCCATTAGTAACTGTGATATAAACAGAGACTAGGAATAGAAGGGAAAGTTAAATATAGTGGTTAAGATCGCGCTTATTTGGTAATACGTAGTGTGTGTTTTCTCACCTTAGATCCGCTAAGTTATAATATAAATATTATCATTGTTAGTGTTTAAGTTAAGATCTTAATAAAGACATTTTAAGATCATGACAACGCCTGATTCTTCATTCAATCCCACACCTCTAGGTCACAAAGATAACTTAGGAGTAAGGTATCACCCACGGGGGAATACTTCACCATATTAAACATACAAGTAGTATTAAACATACATTATTTTATAAACATACGGGGCAACTCCACTGAGGGTGAAAGTGAACATCGAAGATGTTTCTAGTGAACTAGCCAATGAGGGTTAAAGGTTGCACTTCTTGAATGAAACGTGCAGAACTCTACTGCTCTCGACGAGTTAGGATCTAATAAAACCAGTTCAAGATTTATGATCACCATAAAATGTATTAAAGAGAAAATAACTTGAAATTTTTTCAGAAATACTTTAAAAAAGGGAGGAAAAAAAATTGAATCACAAAAGAAAAAGTTCGTTCTATAGAAAATGCACTTCGCTATAGAGAGGTTATTTTACGAAGAAAATCGTGAAATGTTCAAGGTTCCAGGAAAAGTTCGCTATATAGAAAAATTCGCAATATAGAGGTTCAACTGTATTACGTAGTAGAATTGTTCAATTCATGATAACATTTGATGGAACATTTCAACAGGGCTTAGCTCTTTGTTACAATTCCATATTAGTACAGATTTTTATGCGGGAAAATAAAGGAAAAGTGCTCGATTGGCCTGGAAATTTCCAAGACTGAAATCCTATTAAAAACTTATATCATATTCTCAAGAATCGTTTAGCTAAGATGAATTGCAGATGATAAAAACTGCTATACAAGTGCAATTCCTCCATAATGTCTGATACACTCTAGAGGAGTGAATGCCAAAACGCGCGTGTTCAAGAGATCATTTCTGCTATATAAGAGGACATACTTCATACTAATATAGACATTTTTCTGTTTATTTATGATATATTATGATTAAAAGCTAAGGTTTTAGAAAAAAAATCGTTTTTCCCGGTTGTTCCAATTACTTCGAACTAAATAGTATGTATTGTTACATAAATCCGGGGTTCGAGGATTTTACGTCAATCAGTCGCAAAGAACAAGACAGTTTTTTAAGAGCGAGGAGAATTTATTGTCGAAAATTCAATCCTTGAAGTACAGGATTCAGCAGCAATAGTCACAAAATAAATCTCAGAAGGTCTTCCCACCTTCATCAGCACTCAAACATAATAATCGGTGTCTAAAATACACGTATATAAGAGAGATTATTCACAAGCAATCGCTTTTTCAACAGCCGAAGTAATCACTAATCGCTTCAACAATCAAAAAGCAATGATTACTGATCGCTAGTCAAAACCAGACGGGCTCACTTTCGGCGACCATCTTTCTGTTTATATCCCTCGCGGATAATTCGAGAAAAGACCTGCTTGTCATAGTTCTTGAAATGAATGGATTATACTCTACTCATTTCTAGAAGAATCCAGAGGGTTCCGAACTCGCCAACATGATCGCCAAGTGGCCAAAAATGTCGCCAACTTGGCTCTATCGCCAAGATTTCCCCAAGTTCCCATTGAATCACCCTTATAACGTAAGGGACAGCGTTTGCTTGTGAATATTACAATTTCAACGTAAATTAAACCTAATTTAGAGTAAGATAAAGGCATTATACCAGTGTTTCTCAAACTTGGCGCGCCACTGCGGCGATAACCCTTTCGAGGGGCGCGAGCATATCGAAAATAAAAGATTTAAAAAATAATTAATTTACTGGAATGAATTGAAACAAAATACTTTCAGACATAATAAAAAATGCACTTTTACTCTGATATAATTTATAGGCGATATTAAGTCATCTCTCTAAAAATAAAAATTCTTCAATACCTAATTAGCTATCTTTGATCCTATAACCAAATAAAAAAATATTTTATTTGATTTGCTATAATCCCATGATGAGATATTTTTATTAAGTTCTTTTAAATCTAACATACTACTCTTTCAGATAAAAAGCAAATCCCAGACCGGAATCGAAAAAATTTAGGAACATAAAAAATTCATCACTGTGATTATTTTTGAAATACTGCACATTATAGCTGTAATCTGTTTTTGCTGATAATCTGTTTGACCTTCTTAGTTATTGGTACAGTTAATTATGACCCTCTTCTTTTGTGTTTGTTTCTCATTCAAGGAAGTTGTAAGTAATGTATTTCTTGTTGCGCTCTTTTTTCCCTGCAAAGAGTTTTATGATATTTGGAAAACCACGGAAAGCACTTTTGAAGGATTACATGGCCAAGACTTTTTTTTATGAGTATTCTCCAACATATAAAGCATAACGAAAAACGTTTTTAGCAGTAAATCAAATGAATAACTTTTACCCAAGGGTCGCGCGGGACAAAAAGACTAAATAGTTAATTTGGAAAACTATTTTTTTTTACCAAAGAAAATTAAAAGTCCTTGAAGTAGGTAAGTTTCTTTCTTAATTTAAATTACATGAATCACGATTTGTATCGTGTACAATAAAAAAAATTATAAATAAAATTGGGGGGATTTTAAAACCCCGCTCGACGTATGAGTGAGCGCCTGCTCCCGGGAAAAGTCTTTCGTTTAAATATTAAAAATAATACAATTATTCTTCATCGGAATTTTTTTTTTTCCCCTTTCTTAAACCCAAATTTTAAAAGCAATTTGAGGCTTAAAATTACAATTCGTTAAAAATAATTATAATTTGAGCAATCATTTAAAAAATTTTTTTAATTTTTGTAAAATTTCCCCACTTGGTTTACCTCCTTAAAACACACAATTCAGCTATTATATCAATAATGTTTTTTTTTTGGAACCGGGAAAAAAAGCGGGCACTTCCCGTGGTATACTTTTAATGTATCAGTGTGTGTGTGCTCCGGAGTATTTTATAACAATTAATTAATACTAAATTAAGAATTTGGCTTGTTTTGAAAGCTAAGTTTTATGAAATGCTTATGATTAAAATTGACTTGAGTTCTTTTCTATATTTAGCTGATATCTATATTTTGTCTTTTAAGTAGCCCCACATTTTTAATATGTTTAATTTAAAAAAATTTGAGAAAAGGAAAAATAACATAATACTATCCCATTACTTTTTTTTCTTAAAATATACGTATACTTAATACTTATGTTATTAATTTGTATGGTTTATAATTAAAAGATCGCTTATTGTAGCTTTAGCGTCAAAGTCTTATTATTGTTTTTGTTTTATTAATGTAAAAAGGGGGGTTTGGATTGAAAAAATATTTAAAGTTTGAGAAGCACTGCATTATACACATCCAAATACAAATTATTTACACTATTTGTCACAAAATCGGCAACAGTATAAACTATTCTACATTAAGGTCATTGAAATGCAAACATAGGAACAAACACTTTTTAAGCAAGAAATTTGAACCATTCTTGGTGGTGCATTTGATATTTAAAACACGCTGCACTCGGGATGAGAAAAGGACATTTTTGGATTCTAGCCAATATATACAACGGTATCTAATTAATGCTGTAAAGTTCTTAAAATTTTCAAAATTATAGTTAAATTATCAATTACAAATCACAAAACTCAACTGTGCGACTGATTTAGACACGAATGCATGAATTTAGGGTAATCTCGAATCTATTAGTTTTTACAAACATACACACTTCCGTGCCTAAATATATAATTTTTTTACGCTAACTTCGCCCTCTGAAGCAGTGATTCTCAACCTTTTTTTGTTGTGGTACATTTTTAACCATTTCAAAATGTGGCGGCACACTAATAAAAAAGAGATTTAAAAGAATTTTACTTACTATATAGTGTTCGAATTAATTGAGACAACCCTCCTTTCCCTGTCTGGGTTGGTATGTGATTCCCAGTGATGTCCCGAGCCGCCTCAATTCAATTATTATTTGTCTCGAGATAGTGTATAGGATAGACATTGACTACAATTTACTTGTTAGACTGGTTTTAGTGTATCGGTAGTTCAGTTGTTAGTTTCAGTGAGTCAGCTAGTTGTTATAATTTTTCGTTCCATGTAACATGTGCTACTTTTGCTTGTTCAAAGATGCATATTACTCCGAGGAAGCGTTCTAAGATAATCGTTCTTTAGACTGTGAGAGATATAGCTACTGCAGTTGGTGTGGGCAAATCAAGTGTTTCATAAATTTTAAGAACATTTCAAGTTTCCTGATCATCATTTCCAAAAAGAAAAGGAACTAATAAAATTCTAATAAGAAATAGAAAAATAAGTCGAAGGAAGACAATCACAGACCTTTTGAGGGATTTATTGGATGATGGTGTTGAAATTACTTCAACTGTACGGAAAAGCTCAGAAAATGATGAAAAGACGTTTAGCATCCCGAAAAATACCAATCATGGACTGTTAACGCCTGGAATAAGAAGATTTTTAGTGATGAAACATATTTATTTGAGCAGGGATATAAATCAAGTGTGTTTGAAAAATGCGGAAACCTTCGACACCAAAAATTTCAAATTTTTTTTCCCCCAATTCCCCCCAAATAAGAGGGTTGGGAAAATTTTAACAACTTTTTTAAAAAAGTTTTTTTTTTGGGGGCTATTATGGGATAATAGCCCCTAAATTTAATCTCTCTGTCATGGACTCTTCCAAATGTTTTGAAATTAAATCTTGATTATTATACTGAGAGAAATTATAGTTCTTCATTCAAAATTAATTCATATACAAAAGTATCCGTTATATCACAAAGGGATTACGAACCCGATTAAATTTTCTTGTGTGTCTAAATTTGGGAAGTCATGACTCTCATCTAGTGTTGCCAAATGGGCATTAATAATATTATATGAATATTTATTTCTATAAAACGACCGAAGGATTCGGTTCCGGAAATACAGTCAGACCTCTATATAACGAAGTCGCTAAATCCCGAAAAAAAGTTCGTTATATGGAAAATTCGTTATACAGAGGTTCATCCTTCAATTTTCATTATAAAACCATATAAAACAAATTTTAAATTCCTAAACACTGTATATTAAAAAAAAAGTAATTATTCACACCTTTTTGTAAATGAATAATATTTATTTTATATGTCTTACCTATCACAAGAAATGAAAAGAAAGAAAGAAAACCTAAAGGAAAGTTTCTTTTGATGCCTTTATCCACTTCCTGAAGAAAAAATTTTTTCTTTGATGCTCAAGCATTTTGGCATTTTTGAGCTACAAAAAAATGAAGTTACCTGTACGATTGATCAACACTTCAAATGAATGGAGACTAGTTCAAGGACATTAGGAAACTTCACTGAGGATGAAAGGGGATATCAAAGATGGTTCCAGTGAACTGGACGATGGGGATTAAAGGTTGCACTTAGATGAAACGCCCAGAATTCTATTGTTCTTGGCGAGCTAGGTACGTAATAAAACCAGTTCAAGATTTATGACCACCATAAAAGGAGTTAAAAAAGACAGAATAACTTGAAATGTCCAGAAATATTTTAAAAAGAGAGAAAAATTGATTCACAAGAGAAAAGTTCGTTATATAGAAAATGCACTTCGCTATCGGGAGGTTATTTTACGAAAAAATCGTGAAATGTCCTTGGTTCCAAAAAAAAGTTCCCTATATAGAAAAATTCGTAATATTTGAGGTTCGTAATATGGAGGTTCGACTGTATATTTATTTATTTATTTTGTCAAAGTGTAATTAATAATTTACAAAATTTGGCGCCGCACAAAAGTGCCGCGACATTGTGTAGGGGAAACACTTCTAAAGCAACGCAGGGACTATTGCTGACTAACCACGGTCAAGCGACGAGGATGACACCTGAGTTAGCAACTCACTTCTCCTAACTTCCCTTACAACGGAGAATTTTGAGCCTCGACAGATTTAACTGCAAAGCGTTGCTTCAGTGGTACTAGGTTACGAACCCGCGACGACAGAGAGGGCCATAAACACCTGATCATGAACATTCGGCCACTGTGGCCACTTAATAGCGTCACAATCTAAAGCAACGCAAAGGATATTGGCGATGGTCAAGGAAAACTTCTGTAGTTTCGAGTGAATGAATGAGTGAATATTAACGTCACACTGTTCAGCTACTCAAGGACTATTGGCGACAGACCTCGTCATTTTGAATCATGGTCAAGGGACGAGGACGACACCTGAGTTGGCAATCCCTCTCCTAAAATCTACATCACACCAAAGGGAGGAGGTTTGAGCCTCAACAGATTTAACGTGCGTCGGCCCCCTACACGGTGGGTCTTCAGTGGTACTAGTCTTGAACTCATGACACGCCGGCAAGAAGTCCATTACCTTGACCACTAGGCTACTGTGGTCACCGAAACCTTCCAGAAATTTATTACACGAGTAAGAGTGTGATTTAGAAAAAAATACAAATAATTTTTGCAGCAAGCGCCCCAATATTTTTGCCAAATATTTTGGTCAGTTTATGAAAGGTAAATATTTTGAATTTGTGCACGTAAAAAATCCCACCATTTTTTGAATAGACATGGTAGTCTAGTGGTCACGGCCGGTATGTCATGAGTTCGAGCCCTGGTGCTTCTGAAGACCCGCCGTAGAGAAGATGATACACTTTAAATTTCAAAGTCCCCATTGGCGTGGAAGTTTGAGAGGGGTGAGCAGCTCAAGGTTGGCTGAGGTTCAAAATAAGGAGGTCTGCAAGCTTTACAGTTCGACGAAAATATAACGCTGTCACAAGCGCACTCTTCCCATATTTCGGACGTTCATCCCACTGCGACGCTCTTTTACTTCTCTCAATCTTTCCAAAGCAGAAATAATCTACTCGTCACTTAGCCAATTTAGAAAAAAAACTAGTACATTCGTAAAACAAACCTTCCAAATCAATCGGTGGACTAGTGGTCAAGGTAACGGACTCGTGGCTAGCGAGTCATGAGTTCGAGCTTAGTACCATCGAAGACAGACCATGTACGGGAGCGATGCACGTTAAATCTGTCGAGAACTGAAACGTCCTCCCATTGGTGTGGTGTGGTAGTTAGGAGAGGGGGTGCCAGCTCAGGTGTCATTCACGTCACTTGACCATGGGTCAAAATGGCGAGGTCCGTCGCCAAAGCCCTCATGTAGCTGAACAGTGCGACGTTAATATTCCCTGACTCCGAATCGCGATGTTGGTATACAACTGACTACTGTCCTAAACACGATAGGAAAAGCCGATTCTAGTAAGGTTGGCATTTCTCGCTGGTTTGCAAAATTTTCAAATGGAGCAAAAATTTGGCAAATATTTATCGCCTAATCAGGGGAATGAAGTATGATTCAAACGTCCTTTACATATAAATCGAAATTGGGTCCTAATTAAACACTATCCAATGACTCTAAAAAATATAAATGTTGGTTGCGGGTCGACCTCTTCTTCCGCTATTCCCAAACGTTAAAAGACCGGAATCAAAGCGCTTAGTAATGGTTTCGAGTAGGTTTGCTTTTTCATCCCAGTCGTTTAACGCGTGAAACGTCAGGAGGGTCGTTAAGATTAAACACTTATGACATCAAGCCAAGATCAACTGCTTGCCATTTTGACTGTTATGAAGGGTTTTTCTTGCGTAAAATGCTGGCATTTTGCTATTATTTATCAATAGAAAGGTACCTTTGAATGGAAAAAGATAACTGAACAGACGTTTTCGATAAATCACAAATCAAACCTTGATCAGTCGCAAGATTTTTTAAGGATTGGAATAATCAGAAATTGTTCCGAAATACAATAGAAATTCATTAAAAAAAGTCTTACCCCTTCCCTTTGAAAACTGTGTTTCCACTGAAGCCAGGATAGACATCTTCTAACAGCAGTCTCGATTTCCTCCCCTCTTATCAGCTAAACCTGTGATAAGATAATTCTTATCACATGAAGGCGGTGATAACGCTCCACAATAGTAGGCACACTTCCCCTTTCGTTCGAAGAAACATTCACGTGGTGGACGCCAATATTGAGGAATGAAATCATTTGAGACAGCATAAAACGCGAATACAGTGGGACCTGTATTGAAATCTAAAGTCGCCCATCCCCAAAAAAGAAGTTCGCTGCTCTATGGAAAATTCGTTCCGAAGAAGGATTCTATCTTTCTAATATTCTCTCTTATAAGCAACATAAAAACAAATTTTAAATTCATAAACACATCTATGTATTATTTTAAAAGTAAATTTGCTCGCCTTTTGAAAATGAACGTCAATTCATTTTATAGTCGCCCATCCGGTATAGTGGTTAGTGATGCTGATTGCGGTGCCATAGGGTCTGGATTCGAATCCCGGGTAAAACGTGGATGTTTGTGTTGTAATCCTTCTCTCTTTGTGTTTCTATGTAAACCCCCATGTGATACTTTGTGGTGCACGGGGTTATAAATGTTCTTAAGAAAAAAAAAATTTTTAAAAATTCATTTTACATATTTCACCCATCAAAAAGAAATCTTTAAGTAAAAGAAAAGGGGAAAAAAACTGCTCAGAAAAATACACTGTTTTTACACTAAAAAAAAAATAAATAAAAATTTAAAAATACACTGCCTTTTTAAGAGGTATAATTTCAGCCCATTTGCTGAAATGATCGTGGTTATTACTAAAATATAGCGGTTACGTCTTATCGATATAGATACGGCCTAATAAATCTAACGTCACTATCTCATTCGGATAATCTGATATAATTGATTTAACCGACCAGCTGGTAACGCGTTTTTATAGTTATTAACTTGGCACATATGGCATGTAGAGACATATTGATCAATAAATTTTCTCATGTACGGGAAATAACAAATGTCCCGAATTTTACATATGATACGTTTTAAATCTGCCTACGTGTCCACGCGCTGCCGTGAAATTCTCTACATTTATTCTAAAGATTTTGAAATGTATACACGCATTTCACCTAATGACGTTGCGTGTTTCGCATAAAAATAACAACTTTTCAATTAAACGGAAATCGTGGGGACCAATTCTCGCTTATATCGCTTGTATTAACTGAAAGTATTCCATTTTCTAAATATCTTATATATATGACCCAATTCTGGGTCATTTTTCGTTCCTTTATTAATTGTTCGAAGTAAGTACCAAATCTTTGATTATGGCACAATTAATTTTATCACCAATTATACTACACTGGATTCCTTGAGAGAATGTCAGCCACTGCATTTTGAGTTCCTGCCTATGTTCCCATTCTATATTGAATTCTGCTAACTTTAGTGCCCATCTAATCATCCTACTGATAAATTTTTGCCATGTAGTTGTGGGCGTGTTAATGCGGCGTGATTCGTTATTACCTTAATTGGTGAAGATTCCCTAAATATGTTCTGTAATTGCCCAACGCCCATACTAATAAGCAGACATTCTCTTCGGTTACCGTGTGTACTCCTCTCTGCGTTGTTCAGTGTACGTGACGCAAATACGACTGGTCTGTTTTGTTGGTTTAGTACTGCTCCCAAACCAATCGAACTGGCATCCGTGTAAATAACTCGAATGGTTCCTGAAAGTTTGGTAATTTTAAACTGGCGCTTTTGTTACGCCTTTGACCTCTCTTCGAATGCCTTTGTGCTCATTGACCAGACAAATTTTTAAATTTTCGTTTAAGATTATAAAAGTGGTTTCACAAATATCCGCATAATTTTAATAAATTTCGCGTACCACTGGGACATACCTAAAAAATCCTTAGATACCTCTTTTGAGTTACGGGCGGTTTCATCTCTTGTATAGCTCTTAACCTTTGTCCTTCATCCGCTGCTTTAATTCCTTCTTTACTAATAATTAATCCCAAATATTTCAATTCATCGCACCCGAATTTACATTTTTCTTATTTAATGTCATCCTGCATCCTTTAACAACGAAAAAAACTTCCCTTAAATGTTCAACATGGTGAGTGAATGATGGAGGCATGCGATAATAACGTCATCCATGTAAACACTCACAAACTTCCCTATCACCGGTTTTAGGGGATTATGTCAATTGCTTTTGAAAATTGGGAGCTGCTCCTGATAAACCGAATGGCATCCTCGCTTGAAAGCATAAGTGCCACTTTTACTACAAATGCGGTCTTAACTATATCAAGTTGCTTACTGCCATTTGAAAATACCCACTTGACTGGCAGATGATATTATTGTTGTATATGGTATGTTCGTTAATAAATCATCTATTAACGGTAAAGGGTATCGCGGATACTTTGTGATCGAACAATCTCTAATTTTCTATAGTCTACTGCAAATCTATATATGCTTCCGGATTATCCGGTGGTAACCCATTATTTTTCTTTTTGCATAATACACAGGTGACGCGTGTATGGGGACTGAATTGGAACAATCGTTTCCTCTTGTAACATTTTTGTATGTATGAAAATCTATTATTGCTTGCTTAGTGCGATCATACTTATAAGGCCTTGAAGCTACTGGTGGGTTATCTCCCCGTGTCAATTTCATGGTATAAAACACGAGTAAGACCTGCTGGTTTGTCTGAAAATAACCCTTCTTTAAAACTATTAAAACAATTTTGTAGTTTTGTTTTCATTTCCCCCAATTTTGTTTTAGATAAATCTATCTCAAATTTTCCTTTCAATTGTTCAACCACCTTATTTATTTGAGAATTGGAATTTTCAACGATTTTGATTAAAAATCTAATACTATTCTTGACGCACTTATGAAATCTATACCTAGAATACATGTGGGTATCTCTAAATCTTCAACACATGAAATGACCAATTTCTTTCGAATTGTCTGATCTTAATTTTAAACTCAATCCCCTTTTTTTACGCACCCTGTGCTGTTATTACCTGGGCCCCGGTTTTTTTATTTGTTTATAAAAAAAATATTTTCTGTATACTTTTCCGATATAAAAGATTTATCTGTCCGGTGCCCCATACCCTTTAAAAATGTGTTATTTAATAATATAGGTACGGGGGGAAGTTCTAGGGGTGCTATAATATTGGAGAAAGTCTAATTTTTCTCTTGTCGACACCTCGAGGTTTAAAACCCTTCAAATATTTAATCGCCCCCTTTGCGTCCTATCACCCGATTGAAATTATCACTGAACCCTTATTTCTACGGTCCCCTTTTAAAAATTATCATTTCGCTATTTCGAAATGAGTAACCCCTGTTTCTGAATCTTTTACTTATTATTATTAAACCTATTTCCCCTCAACCCTTATTATTTTGACGGCTATTCTCGTAAAAATCATTTCTGTTAGGCAAATTTTTTTTCCGAATTCCTCCAGTTTCTACCATTACCAAAATTAGGCATCCTATGCGCTTTTTTACCTCGTCTTTCTATATTATGGTTTTGTCCCCCTTTTGATTTGAAGAATATTTTCTTCGAATTTAGCCAGGACTTCTAAAAAATTGTATCGTATTTTGGATTTCGCACCTCCACATAATCTTGATGTGGTTCGAGTCGAACTAAAATATGATCCACTAAGTCTGCGGCATTCCCAATTCTAAACTTCTCTATTTTAGTAATCTATAAACGAAATCAGTCGCCTCCCCGATTTCTTCCTGCTGTGATGATAAAACCCGACTGTAGTTCTTTTTTTTTTTTGATCGCGGAAAAGCCTTTCCAAATTCAGCTTTGATGCCAAAAAAGTGGCTGATTTTGTACTAACAACGAACCCAAAAATCGAATACCAATCTTGAGCCCTTCCCCCGAGATGACTTTTTTAAATAAACGACAGATTTTGGGATTTCAAGTAACTGTATATTATTTCGATACACTCAAAAAACTTGGAGCGTTTTTCCACCCCAAAAATACATTTCGGTGAATCGATTTTCCCCCTACATTACCTAACCCAGAATTAAATACGTTCATTGAGACATAGCCATCCTGTGATTTAAAAGTCTTGCCGGTTCCCTAAGCTGGGTGGGATTATCAAAATGATGAGACATAATTTTTTAATACAACTTTTTTTTAAATAACTTATAATATTAAATTTAATTTGACAAATTTAATTTGAGGGGAAGTCAAACCAAATTAAAACACGTTTTAAGTCAGATCACGCAACTAGATCCTCTATCTCTTTTCCTAAATAATCCTGTTTATCTAATTACATATCTAATAT
>BMAV01009899.1:0-32900 GCA_019973955.1 Trichonephila inaurata madagascariensis | reverse complement strand
TGGGGTTTTTGTAGATCAGGTTGCATGAGTAACAACGGCAACACAACAACAGAGAGTGTGTTTAAAGAGCTTGGAACTGAAATGGGTATTTTAGAAAAATACAGGACTGAATTCAGTACTTGAAAAGAGATATTTTTAACGAAAGAAAATCTTTTGCTGCAGAAATATCTTTACGTCAAACAGTAATAAGACAAACCCTTGGTACCGGAAGGGTTGCAAACAATGTGACTGCAAATGCAAATCATCATTATTATGTCATCAATGTTACTCAACCTAGTGACAAATGTATAGATGTTTTCCCTGTTATTTGTGTGTGTGTGATGTACTGATGACAGTAAAATTTACAGTTGGTTTCACTTTTGTAATCTTTAGGAGTGGTGCTGAACCCGAGAACTTTCAATGTAGAATTCGTCATGAATGCACAGTTTTTATAGCTGAACATTTTTTATGTTTAAACTTCGCAATTAAATAGATCACTGGACAAAATACAGTCATCTCAGAATATCACATCTGGGCTGACTCTCTATCCTCCATGGATTCTCTTAATTGTATTTCTTCATCTAACAACATAATGGTCGAGATCCAAAAGCAACTTAAAAGCCTAAAAGATAAAAATAAAAAAAGTCTCAGTAGATTTTGCATTTGTTCGTGGACACAAGGGTGTTCTTGGAAATAAACGAGCCGATTGTCTTGCAATGTCTGCAACCTAACGCAAAATTGACATTGCCTTTATTATTCCTAATTCATTTTACAAGACGATCACTAAAGAGAGAATGGTGACGTCTTGAAACCAAGAATATCTCCTTTCAAATAAAGGGAGCTTAAGGTATCCGAATCTTTGAACCGTGATTTGAAAAGCGCATAAATGGATATTTTCATGATTTAGTGTCACTTAGTTTAAAATAATGTATACATTGTTTTAGGACATTTCGAAAAACTTATTTAAATACAATATTTTGGCAAAATGAACATAGAATAATTTTTCAAAATGTTCCCTTGGAAAAATGCTTCTATTATAATAATACTTTGCTTGCATATAGCTCAGATCTCTTTACAGAGGCTCAACTAGAATTTTTGAAATAAATAACTTAGAAGTGGGTTTATCAATGGTGTACAGCAACAGAGGGGAACAATTTTAAGAAAAAAACGTCGATAATTATTTCAATGGGTTGTAACTCTGAAAATAATGTGAATTTTTCAAAAATCACAGTTGAGCCTCTGTAAAGAGTTCTGAGCTATATACAGGCAAAATATTATTATAATGGAAGCATTTTTCACAAAATGAGAACATTTTGAAAAAATATTATTCTAAGTTAATTTTTTGCCGAAATATTGTATTTAAATATTTGTTTTTTGCGAAAATCTCCTTAAAACAATTTTATACGTGTATTCTAATCTAAATTACTCTAAATATCATGAAAATTATCCATTTATGCACTTTTTCAAAATCACGGTTCTGATCGAAGTCGGATACCTTAATAAAGAAATTTTTCTAACTATGAAAAAGAGACTGTCATGCCATCATTTTCGTACTATTTACAAAATAACCCATAAATGTATGCTGTAAATATGAACTCATAAATAACGTGGTAATGCCGTGTTCCAAGCTTGAAAGAGAACGAAATATCTTTGGCTTTCCAGGGACATAACATAAATTGGCCGCTGAATAATTAGCAACTTTTTTTTAACTTTTTTTTTGTGAATTTGTTACAAATATTTGTAATCCATAATTTCAAAAGACGTACTCAAAAAACTTAATACTTTCTTCTGTCTTAGCCCCGTGGGATACTTTGTGGTGCATGGGATTTTATGATTATTTTAAAAAGTAAAAAAAAGCAAATCTACTGAAAATAGGTGTGCTCTCCGCGAATGACCAAAAAATTAAATATAATTATAACATATGTTTCGCAAATTAATTTCCTTATTCGTAATAAGGTATTAACTATTTGATTCTTTGTAAAAAAAATTTTTCAATTGATAGATGATTTATTCTCTCAATTTAACTGTTGTTTGCTTAAGAGCATTAAAGTGAAATTTTTAGATATCGAAATATGAACAAATGACATTCTGCCTTTATCCTTAATTGCAATAATATTTTAAACCGTTTTCTTCTTTGTATTGTATTTTTTCAATTTATTCATGATTGATTATATCAACCTATGTGTAGATTGTTCGATCGTATTAACCACCTTAATTAGATAAAAAAAATTACTTAAAGTGACTAAATCGGAAAAAAAAACACCTTATTTTCAGTTTAATGAATGCCTAGTGGGTAATGAGCAGAGTATCTAGGCAATTCAGAGATTTTACCTAGGTAAATTGAGAAATAAAATAATTTTACGCACTTTGATGGATTACCCCAGTTAATGGGCAGGTTATCTAGCTAATCTGCAGATTAACTGTCATCTGTACCTAAGTGGTATCAGATATACTTTTAAATGAATCGAAATGAGAGATTCTGATGACAAGTGCCCAGTAAAAATTGCACATTTTATTCGTTAATTATAAGGGAGAACATTTTTGAAGAAATTTTTACATGATATTTTTAAATCAAGAGTTCTTTTTTTTTATTTTTTGAATGCTTTCCCAATCGGAAGTCATAAGTGATGTGTAAATTTGTTTTAGAACATTTCTAAACTTAATTACTTAATGGTTTACTATTCTGGACTATATACTGCATTCTAGAATTCTGTACTATATTCTCTGGAATATATACTATTTCTGGATCTAATTTCGAATTCCGTTCAGTTGCTTTCAGTCACAAAAGTTTGAAAAATCTATAAATATTCATCATAAAAAATGAATATAGGCAGCAAAATACATATTAATACCATACTTGCTTTCGAAATATTCAAAATTTCCTTTCAACGCTGCGCTTAGTTTAAATACTTTTTTATTTCTTCCTCTTACAAATTCTCTACATTCGCGCCTTAATCTAGCCAAAATACGGAATTAGATTCTCAGTCTTTGTCAAATTTGTGGAATATTTCCTAAGAAAGATATTTTATTTTCTTTTATTGTTTCCCTCGGTTAGGTTCTCTTTCTTTGGATGAAATTCAAGGTTTTATTTCAGGAATTCTGTCAAAAATGGAAAGTGTGTTTTGAGAAATTGGCTTACATTTCAGACATTTTTTCCAGATGTTTAGAGAAGATAAAATTGTATTTTTGTGCTTCAGAGCATCACAGAAGAAATAAAAAAATCTTTTTGGAATTAACTTAAAAATTATAGCAAATGGAATTATTTGGAAATAGAAAAGTATTGATTTAAATATGCTTAAATTATTTGAACGGATTTCATTGTATTTAAAAGGAAAGCATTATAATAAAAATCATAAAAATTTGCTAATTATTTATCTTGCTTATAGAAAGAAATATATTTTTCTTGAATGAAAAAGTACATTACATATATTTTCCATAGTAAAATATATTTGTTTTTTATTATGTACAAGTAATAATTTTATTAATCTCTCTCTATATATATAGGAGAAAAGCTGATCGAGTAACTTATCACGATATCTTTCCCTGTATTAGAATATTATGTACACGGACTTGGGATTCGGTAAGCATGATTCTTTTATTGAGTAGAGTAGTTTTGAAAGTGATGTTTACGGAACTGGACTGCCAAGGTAGTTTGCAGTGGAATGCTTTGTCGTTATAGGTAAAATTTCCCTTTTTTTAAACTAAAATACAAACTTTACATTTGGCAAACGTGTCTCTTTTGTTGAGTAGAGGTTCAATAGAAACGGGTTTAAATAAATCGACTACCAAGGTTGGGTTTGTAAGGGTTTATGGAAGCATTATAGAAGAAATTCTTCTTTTTCAACTATTAGAACTAAAAATTTGGGAAGCAAGGCTCTTCTGTTGACTAAATACCTGCTAAGAATAGTTCCTGCGAAAATAAAATCCGAGGCGGGTTGTTACGAGGGTGTAAAAGACAAATGTGTGTAGTTCCCTTTTAGAAATTAAACTCCTGATATTTTAGTCAAGAAATGAGGGTAATGATGATATCAGCACTTGTGAAGTACTGACTAGGGTTTCTGATTTCTCGGGAATGTCCGGAAAATCCCAGGAATATAATTGTCACACACATTCCCGAAATACACCAAAATTTCAAAAAATTGAAAAACAAGTTATTTTTAAATAAAATCAATAATAATTATATAAAATAAAGCTACATATAAATTCCAAAATTAATACATATTTACATAATGAGTTAAAAAAATACATAATACATTGATTCTTCATTTTTAAAAAAGGATTTCAGAAAGCAAGAGCAATTTATACTTTTATTCACTCAGTCTAGTTCTAAGCTTTGATGAAAAAAATCAGGCAGGGAAAATTCTCCCCGGGTTTCCCAACCCTGGAGGTTGGGAATTTTTTTAAGCCCCTCACAAAAGTATATAAAATGTTTCAGGGTTTTCTTTGATTTGAACTTTTTCCCTTTTTTTTTTTTATGATTTTGTTGAAACTAGTTTTTTTTTGGTTAAACAAAAACCCTTTTTTGTTTAGAGTAAATTTTGCTTTCAAATTTTCACCCCTTTTAAAACCCCGCTTTTTTCCGAGGCAAAGGGTTTGAAGTTTTTTAAAAAACCCTTTGCCCCCCTTTTTTGGGCCCGGCCCCAAACCCGATAAGCAAAAGAAGTCCGCCCCCGCCGAAATTTTTCCCCAAAAAATTTCCGAAAATTGGAAAGGGGCCCTTTTTTTTGGAAAATTTTTTTGGAAAAGGAAATTTAAAAAAAGTCATTTTCGTTGGTTTCATTTATTCCAAGGTTTTATGTCAAAGCTTTAGCCATTTCCCCTTCTTCTTTGGGCCAAGCTCTTAATGTCTTAAGGGAAAATTACGAAACCCAGGGGACTTTCAAACAAATTTGGTTAATAAAATTTGGCCTTTTGAAAAAAATTAAATGTTAACCCTGGAAAATTCCATACCCCAAAAGAATTTTTAAAAACCCTCCTCTAAAAAATTATCCAAACTCCACCCAATTAAGCCCTTCCCCTATTCCAAATCCCAATTTTCCGGCCCAAAGGGGTGGGAAGTCACCCCCCTTTGTTTAAAAATTTTTCACAAATATTAAGGGTTGAAAATCAAAATCCTTTTGGAAAAATTTAAAAACCCAAAATTTTTAAATTTTTGTAAAAATTTCCTTTTAAAAAAATTCGGAAAATCTAAAAAAAAAAGGTATTCAAACGCCTTTTTTAAAAATTAATTTTTAAAAAAAAAAAGGGCCCTTTTTAAAAATAAAAAAAATCGGCCCCAAAAATTAATTTTAAAACAAAGGCAATTTTAAAAAATTGGAAACCCCAGAAAAACAAAACCCTTTTAAAAAACCTCCCCAGTTTTTCTCCCCCGCAAAACCAAAAAAGAAAAAAAATTTTTTCCCGGGTTTTTTGCCCCCCAAATTATCAAAACCCAAACAAACCCCCAAAACCCACTTTTTCCAAATTAAAGGGGGCCCAAACCCAAAAACCCTCAAACCCAAAAAAAGGGGGACCTTCCATTGGGGGCCCCAAAAACCCCCCAAGCCCAAAAAAAAAACCCCTTATTTTCCCCAGCCGCCTCAATAACGGGCCCCCAAAAGAGTGCCCCCAAAACCCCCTTTTCAAACCTCCCTCCCCAAAGTTTTTTGGGGCCCCCTTTTAAATATTTTTTTTTATCAAATTTTCCTTTTAAAATTTTTTTTGAGAAGGGGAAATTTTAAAAAAGGGACCCAAAAAAACCTAGAAAATTTTTAAACTCGCCTTTAAATTAACAGGGGGCCCTTTTGCAAACCCCTTTTAAACCCCCCTTGGGCCAGGGGGCCCTTTGGGGAAAACCCCCTTTTAAACTAAAATTAAAGGGCACGTAAACTTTAGTTTGCCCGTTGGTACGGGGGCTTAGTTATTTTAAAAAAAAAAAAAAACGTTTGGCCCTCCCAAAACTACTTTCCGGCTCCCGGGGCCCTTTTGGTTAAACAAATAGCGTTTAAAAAACCCCGGTAATTAATTTAAACCCCAATTTAGTTCCCCCTAAACAAAACCCCCAAAAAAAAAGGGAAAGGGGGGGTTTCACCCTTCTAAAAAATTTTAAATTTTTTCCAATGGGGCCCCTTTAAATTTAATTGAGTGTTTTTTTTTGGGGTTTTTAAAAAGTTTCCCTAAACCTAATCCCCAAAAAACCAAAAGGGGTTTTTTAAATAAGGAATTGGAAAAGTTTTATTTTTTGTTTAAAATTAGAAAACAAAATTTAATTAATTTTAAAATTTATTTTGGGAACCCCTAAAAAATTAAAAAAAAGGCCCCTTTTTTAATAAAGGGGTTTTCCCCGGTTTAAAAATTTAACCCCAAATTTTTAAAATTTGGTTAATAAAATCGTGGTTTCCCCCCCAAAATTTTTTTCTTTTAAAATTTTCAGTTTTTAAAGGGGTATTTTACTGGCCCCCTTTACCCCAAAAATTATTTTTTCACTGACGTGGCCCCCAACAAAGTCGTCATAGCCCCCCTTCTATTTTTCCTTTTTAAAGTATCCACTGATATAGATTTAAAAAAAGGAGTTGCAACCCCCAAAAACCTTTTTATTTTAATATTTTTTAATTTTTTGCAAAATTAACCGTTTTTTTTTTAAGATAGTGCAAGAATATTTTGAGCCCCTTTTATTTTGTAAATTATTTTTTAAAATTTTAGAAAAGTATAAGTTTTGACAATTTTTTTACGTGAATTTTAAGGAAAATGACATAAAATCAATTTACAGATTTTTTTTTTTCCAAAATTCCTTTTTACATGAAAAATATTTTAATCGCTATTATTGATTTTCTTCCTTTCTTTCGGTTGAAACCCTAATTGTTTTTTTTCTTTCCCTTTAAAGGAATTAAAGAAATGTATACTAATGCATATTTAAAAAGCTTATGGGAGTAATAGAAAACAAGTAATATAAAACCTTTTTTTAAAGTAATTTCCTATTTTAGATCCCCCAACGAAAAATTTTATTTTATTACTTTTACTAAATAGTTAAAATTTAAATATAAAATATGTATATAAAAGGGCAAACCCACAACATTAAGAGGTAATTAGTTTGTTCAATTATTATTAAAGTTTTAAAGCCCTTTTTAAATTTTTCCAGTCCAAATGAATGTTTTTAACAGGGAAAAAAAAAACCTTTTTTCCAAATTTGACAAAAGTCCCCAAAAAGGGTCCCCAAGCCCAAGGGGTTTGATTATTTGTAATCTAAAAAATTAGTTTTGATCCTTTAAATTTTATTAATTATAATTAAATTATTATATTGTCATCCAAAAAAACCCTTTTGTATAAAAATTTTTCAGCTCAATTTCGGGGCCAAAAGTATTTTTTAACGATTAAAAATTTCCCCAAAAGTTAAATAAATATATATAGAGACGGGTAAAGTAGGGGAATTGTGACAGGCTAATTTGGGAGGAATTTTTAGTAAAATTTAAAAGTGGAATTGAAAAAACAAAAGCATTAAATAGCGTCAATTTTTCTTCAGGGGTTTAATTTTCATCCAAATAAAATTTTAAAAATTATAAATAAATATTACTACTAATCGTCACCTCTCCACTTCAATGTGTGTTTTTATGCCTTGTAGTTTTTTCTTTTACAGTTTTCAAAAAAATATTCAATCTGTCTCGGAGCTAAGGTTTCCCCCCGTATTAAAAAAAAATTTTTTATCGCCCTGGCTTTTTGATTTATATAGGAAATTTTGGGGTTGAATTTCAAAACAGATGAAACTGTGTTTTTCGCCCCCCCAGTATTTCTCCAAAATTTTCCCTAAAAACATTTTCAGTGGTTCTCCGATCAACAAAGTAAACACAATTTTGCCAAATTTAAAGCCTATTAAATTAAGGCAAGGATTTTTTGTGTTAAAGTTCCCCATCTGCTTTGGGGAAACGGGGTTTTTTTAAAATTTTTTCCCCGAGTGTATCCCCCTACTCAACAAAAAAAAAACATGATAAAAGAAATTTAAAAAGGTATTTTTTAATACTTTTAAGTGAGAATTTTAAAAATAGCGGGGCGGGAGCTATTGGTTTGGGGGCCCTTTAAATTTTTAAATTTTGGGTCAAATAAAGAGTATGAACTGAAAAACCCCCCCTCTTCTAATTATATAACTACATCAACAGATCGAACACCCCTTTTCAGGCCGGGGGTTTTAATGGGTTGAAAACCCCCAAAACCCCTGACACCCAGGCCAAAGTCGAGACCATAAACACTAGGTTACCACGGCAAACCAATAATTTTTAAACAAAAAGGATTAGTGAGGGCAAGTTTTCTTATATATATAATATATATCGAAAGATTACATTTGCTTAGAGAAAAACCCCAAAAATTCCCAAATTTTTCTCGCCAAAGGGTTCTCAAACTTGCAAAATTTGTGACCCAGTATTCAATTATAATTTTTATTGTGCCTTTTCATACAATAACAATGTAAAATTGATAAAAGATACCCCATGCTAAATACCAAAACTCTTTTTTAAATTTTTCAGTTCCCACTAGCGTATAAAACGTCTAGGGTCAACCCAGTGGGAAATTTTCCCCCGACGTATGTATATGTCTTTCCGAAATATGATATTTTATGGGTTTCCCCGCTATCCATAAAAATTATTCCAGAGGTTTAAAAGCAATAAAATAAAAATTTTGAAAAGTGTGTGCGAAGGATTTTCTTATTTCCCCCAAAATTTTTTACTTCTTTACCCCTTTTTCCCCCCCCCCAAAAAACACCACAAAACCAAACAATAAAAAGTAAAACGGGGACATTCGGGGAACGAATAAAGTAATTTTTTAAACGGAAAATTTAAGGGATTTTGTTATAAACCCAAAATTATTTTTGTTAAAATTTTTATAATTTTTGGGACATAATTTTTTCACAAATGTCAAGAACTTGGGGCACTGGTAAATATTAAACTTAACTTTAGTATTGTTAAATTAATTTTGGTTTCATTGTGCAGTACTAATACAAATAAGTATATAATATCCCGCGTTTAAAGTTTTTTTTTAAGCCCGAATGTATTTTGTTTCTTTTTCTTTTTAATCAACTAAAATTTTTAAAAAAAACTTTTTTCTTCTCAACTTTTTTCAATAAAAACCCGGCCCCGCCCCCCGGGTTTTATTATCCCCTAGAGGGGGGCCCCACTTTTTTGAAACAATTGGTCTAATCCAGAAAAAAGGGGAAAAAAATCTTTAAGTATATTTTTTTCCATTAAATTTTTTTGTTCAAGAATAAATAATACTTACAGCTTTACCTTCAAACACTAAAAAATTTAAATTTGATAAAAAAATATTTTTCTATATAAACAAAGACCCCCTTTTCAATTTTATCAGATTTTTTCCGCAGGTTAAATTCTTGAACCAGTCCCAGAAATTTTTCGCATGCGATTTCAACAACAATCGTACTGTCGGTTTCTGTATCTCCAGGGTTTTTGAGATCATTGCATCTTATATCAGGGATAAGAAATGCGGATGGGAAGAGATAAAAAAAAAAGAGATGGAATAGGAAACACTATCGTCTTCTTGCCATGGCTGGGAGGCATAAAAGGTGGCTATTTGATGCGCTGTAAAATGTTTCTATCTATGTGTACTCTGATTTTGAAAAATCTATATGTATGACAATTTCCCTCTCTTCTAGATTTGGGGCAGTAGTGGATGCTTTCGACAGGGATTGTAAGTCACAAATATAGGGAAAGCGAAGCAAACAAAAATCGTGATTAGAATTTCTTTTAGGATAGTACATGACATATAAAACATTATACTTGCTTCATTTAATATTTTCTTATTAATATCATACTTAAAATCGATACGAAATTATAGGAAATCAAAATGCATAAGAGATAAGTTTTCGTGAAAATTAAGTTCCAAATTTTTCATTTCCCAAAATAATCTCGAAATAGATTCCAAAAAAACATTTACAGTTCTATTTCAGATATAAGTTACAGTAGTCTAGAAAATAGCTAAGGATGTCAAATATTTTCCACATTATGCCCAAATGAAATAAACAGAATATTAATACTAATATATGAGATATTTACGTGTATTGGAATATATATATATATATGTTTTTTTATATTTTACAAGCTAGTATTTATTAAACAGAGAGAAAAAGCCTTATTAATTGCAATTTAAATATTTAATTTTATGGTAAATTTTCATAAACAGTTTTATCAAGAACAACCCGAATACAAACATCATAAGCTAAAGCAATTAAACAAAATGTTAAAGTTTCTTTGGGGGCAATATAACTTTTTATGGCAGAGAGAATAATACGATCATTGCTAGAGTTCAATATGACGTTTTAAACTGTTTCATCTATTTAAAAAAGAAATAGTATGTTTAATTCATGTTTGAAAAAATAAAAGGATTGTTTAAATTCATTTAATGTTTCGATTGTAGCTATTAAACAAATTGGAAAAGAAAAGAACAAGTAATATAAAAAAAATTTTGGAAAAGTCAATTCTTACAAAGAAACAAAGATCAACAAAGAAAATTTTTATTTTAGCTACTTTTTATTAAATAGTTACAATTAATATAAATATGTATATACATAAGACATAATCACAAGATTAAGTGGTCATTAATTTTTATTAATTATCATTAAAGTATCGTATTGTAATTAAAAAAATCGTGTATAAAATTTCAGTTCAACTGAATGCTTTAAAACGTGAGAAAAAAATATTATAAAGTTTTGACCCAAGTCGCGCGAAAAATGAAACCAAAGTGGCTGTATCTGTAATTCTTTAAATAATTGATTTCAATCAATTAATTTTAATTACTTAAAATTAAATTATTGTATTTTCACCCAAAACAATAGTGTATAGAAAATTTCAGCTCAAATGAACGCTTTAAAATGTGAGAAAAAAACCTTTTCAAGTTTTGACACAAGTTGCCAAAAGGGTCGCTAAATCGCCAAAAAAGAAGCCAACGTGGCTGTATTTGTAATTCTTTGAATAATTAGTTTTATTCAATTAGTTTTTATTAATTATAATTAAATTATACTGCATTGTCATCCAAAATAATCATGTATATAAAATTTCAGCTCAATGGAGCGCTTTAAAATGTATTTTATTAAAGGTTGAAAATTCCACCATGATAAATAAATAGAGAGCATGAGTGTTAATAGTAGGAATTGAAAAATAGAGTTTATTTTGCATATAGGTGTGTTGTGTAACAGTAAACATTATTTTACATTTGATTTTTAACGTGCAATTATTTTAGTACCTTTTATAAAATACGAATTACTACGAAAAAAACTCTAGTAATTATTTCCTAGCAGAATGTTTTCAAATGACCCACAATTTATTTGTTTCTCGGAATTGCATTATAAGTGTAACGTTGAAATTCAACAGCGTTTCATTTGAAATAAGTGATGCAATAAATGGCATGTACTATTATATATACATAATTTATAACAACTTTTGTGTTTAAATAGCATATTTTATTCAAAACCTTTTTTTTTTCAATTCCTACTATTGCTCCACCCTATATATTTATTTTTTATCTTGGGGGAATTTTAAATTTGTTCTAAATACTTTTTACGTTCAGTTGAGCTAAAATTTTTATATACATGATTTTTTTAGACCATGCAGTTTTTTATAATTAAAAAAATTAATTATTAAATCTAATTTGTCAAAAAATTACAAATAACCTACTTCCCATTTTGGCGACATAG
This sequence comes from Trichonephila inaurata madagascariensis, assembly GCA_019973955.1. Classification (NCBI taxonomy): domain Eukaryota; kingdom Metazoa; phylum Arthropoda; class Arachnida; order Araneae; family Nephilidae; genus Trichonephila; species Trichonephila inaurata. Next base: position 21,253 of record BMAV01009899.1, on the reverse strand, counting down.
TACCCAACTTGTGTCAAAACTTAAAAAGTTTTTTTTCTAGTTAAAACATTCAGTTAACTAAAATTTTATAGATACATTGTTTTGGCTGACCGTACTTTTTAATGATAATAAATAAAAAATGACTACAAAATGTTGTAATTCTGCCCTATTATATACATATTTATATTTTAATTTTTTTAAAAAGAAAAATATTTTTTTTCTTTTTGATCTAAAAAAGGGAGACTTATAATTTTTATATTATTTTTTTGTTTATAAAATATATATATATATATAAAAGTAAATAATGAAATAAAATACTAATTAAAAAAATATATTACTCCATCCCTCTATATAAAAAATATATTTTTTACCAACCCCATTTTGCTTGGTATTGAATGATGTTGCAGGACTCTTGAGTAGGAAAGAATCTTCTTAAGCTTTCCGCGTTTAACTACGTTTTTATAGTCATTTCCTCTGATGTAAAAATTTTTTACTGAATTTCCTAAAAAAAATACACCTTTTTTTCTTTCATAAACCCCCCAAATTTTTTAGAATTCATTTCAACAAAATTCATTTTAGAATATCTATATTCAACAGAGTTTGAGTTTTAGTTTAGTTTAAAATTAACGTCGATTGTTCAGCTAAGAGGGCTTTTGGGGACGGACCCTAATTTGAACCATGGTCAAGTGACGTGGACGACACCCAGCGGCACCCCCTCCTAATACCACACCCACACCAACGGGGGGGACTTTTTAGCCCCTTTGACAGTTTTCGTGCATCGCTGCCCTAAAGGGGGTCCAGTGGTTTGGGGGCGAGCTCATGACTCCTGCCATGGGCCGATATTTAAACCCCTGGGCCCCAGCCCTTATATTCAACAGAAGTAACATGCTTGTCAAAATTTAAGTATGTGAATGTAATAGTTCAAAAACGAGAAATTTTTTTTATAACCCTCTTTAACCCTTTGAAATTCCTTCTCTGATGTCTATTTCCACAATACGTGTTCATAGCGTATATCTTCTTAACAAAAGAATCATGGTTACCAAATTTCAAGTCTCTAGGTTTAATATTTCCGCAAATCATGTCATGAGTGAGTGAGATTGTTTGCATGCAAGTTTTGCTTTTCTCCTAATACATACATACTCCTACACATAGAAATTAATTAATTCATTCGCTCTACTTAACGTACATAGAAAATGGTTATGTGCCTGCCTAAAAGATACGTTCTAATTTTCCTTATGGTAAATTTTTCAAACTTTGCTGAAAAGAAACATTTTTTAATAATGTACCATAATCATTTATTTAACAAAATTATTGGATTCATTTATGTTTTTAGGAATATCTGAAACCCACAAACATCTCAATATAAAATTACCAATTCTCAAGTTTTGTAATTATCTGGACATTCAAAAATATTTTAAAAATTCCCGCACTGTAACAGTGTTTCATATAAACACAATTATTATTCAACTGCATCTTCGTGAGAAGAAAAGTTAACCTATCATATCTGAAGTGGTTTATATTGCTGACAACGGATTTCCAATGCATATACAGGTAGATTAATCGTCTTCTCTAACTTGAAAGCCAGTAAATGTATAAGATACAATACACTCAATAACAATCAGCGCTTCAAGCGTGCTTAGAAACGTGGATTCGTGCAATTGTTGACTAGATTGCGTTAGCTCTCTAAGAGCTTTGAAACTTGTACTAATATATCCCTTTATTTGCATTAAACCGGTTTAAGTATTTTGTGCTCTACTGCTAAGTACTGCCCTATTTTAGTCGATTATTTGGGGGTGTCAGCTATATTTTATGTTGTAAACTGACTGAAGAAGAGCTGCTATTCTACTAATAGACAAACCAAGAATAAGACTGATTTTCATTCGATTAGTATAATAGTGTACGTGTGTATATGTTAGCTATCGTGTATGTGTGTTTTATGCGACATACAAAAGGGCTTAACAAATTTTCAATTTTTGACCCGATTTTAAAACATAATTTTCATTGCGCCTCCCCCTCCATACAAATAACTATGCTTTGAATTCGACAATACTATACGTTGAGACACCTCAGCTACAATACGACTTAACCTCTTAAGTGCCACCGGCGTATATATACGTCTCGTTCAACCAGTGCGTTAAGTGTATCGGACGTATATATGCTTCTGTGCTATCCATAGTTATTCCGAAGGTTTTGGAATGGAATAAAAGGACTTTGACAGTGTTTGTGATGGATTTATTTATATCAGAGGATTTCCTTATTAATTCCTTTTCTCCCCCTCCCCCACCAAAATATCACATACGCGCTCCTATGTGGCAATCCAAGACATTGGGGAGCGAGTGTCACTTTTTGTATATAATTTTATATGTGACAAGCCCATGGAGTCGCACTACTCGTAATTGTTAAACTTGTTCTTAACTTAGTGCAGTGCTTCTCAACTTTCAATGTTTGCGACCTACTTTTCAATCGTAACTTTCATCCCCCCTCCATACAATAACAATGTATTGAATAATTGATGCTAAAGTTTCAATACCATTTTTATTATAAATCGTACGAATTATCAAGATAAGTATATTAAATTTTGTATATAACAAGCTCATGGGTAAATTAACTTATATTTACGCAACCCATTAAGGGAACATGGTACGATTTACACAAGAAATTTTAATTTAAGGATTTTTAAGAATTTTTTGGTTGCCTCCTATGTATGTATACTATAATAAACAGATTTTGTGCTCAAAATTTCATATAAAGCTAGCTATGTAATATTTTAAAGAAAAAAACTTAAAATTTGTGAAGTGATTTTAAAATGCTACTCCTCCTACAAAAATGTACGTACATGCATGAAATTTGATTTACAAGTACGTCAAACTATATATAATAAAAGGTGGTATGGGTTTTGCGTTAACGGGATTTGTATTCATACAATACTTCTTTTTATGAATGTTTATTGAAAATTCCTTAAAAAATGTATAAATTCTGAATTCAATTATTTTTAAAAAAACAAGTATTGCTTTGATTCAAAAATGCTTACCAACTTTTGGTACATGTACTATTAGCAATAGGTAAAAATATTTCAAAGCATTAGGCGCAATAGAAAAAAAGCCTTAGCATTTTAATTGAAGACAAACTAGTTATTTTATCTTTCTGAGATAAGTCAGTTTAAAGTTTTGATTTGCCCTAGAGATGTGAATAAAAACGAACGTGAAAGCCATCATAATTCTGCGTTTTTTAAGTTTACAGCTTTCATATTTTGTGAGGTTATAGAAAAGTATAAAAAGAATAATTTAGGCTAAAAAAATAAATTTGATTTTTTGACCGATTTTGGTCAATTGAATCGTACTGGGTCCTCATAACTGAGTATAGTTGAATTGATGATGAAATACATTATGCAGTACTGGTATATTTATAAGTATATAATATATCAGTGTAAATCAGTGATTCCTGATAAAAACTCGAGTGAAATGGGTCACTTTGGTAAGTTTATAGGGTATCAAAAAAAAATGGGTGGCATGTCACCGAATCAGACTATTGAAAGAGGGCACGAATTTCAATAAAACAGTTGGGCATACCTTTTAAACTTATTGCAATTTTGACAAGAGCCATACATATTCGTGATCAGCGTTGAATTCTGTGAAAGAAAAACTAAGTTTGGCAAGAATTGGAGGATGACAAAAAAATGACCCAAACGCACGAAAATGAGAAATGCGTTGCATTTTACCCCATTTGAAAGAGGAACGCTTAAAATAGGGATAATACCACAATTAAAAATTTTTTACTTTTTTTTTTTGGTGTTTATCTGATACTTGTCATAGAAATGTGTTACCAAAGTGAAGTAACTCGAGTTCTAATAATAGCAGAGTAAAGTTTGGTTTTGAGAGCGGCTCCCCATTCGAATGACAACCGGTCTTTTAAAATCGGTCAGTAAGTTGGCTTTCAAGCCAAAAAAGGTCGATTTTTTTCAAGGTGTTTCATTTTTAAAAAATAGTTACAGCAATTTCGCGAAACGGAGACCAGATTTGGATTCCTGGTAAAATTTCTACTAAAATGGGTCACTTTGTTAAGTATCGAGGGTATTAAAAAAAAATAGTGGTTGGCATGTCACCTAATCAAACTATTGAAACAGGGGACGAATTTCATAGAAACTGTTGGTCATAACTTTTGAACTAATTGCAAATTTGAAAAGCGTCATACATATTCGTGATCAGCGTTCAATTCTGTTCAAGAAACACTAAGTTTGGTAAGATTGCAATTAAGCCCATTTGAAAGAGGAACGCTTAAAAAGGGATAATACCGAATTAAAATTTCTTTACTTTTTTTTCGGTGTTTTTCTGATACTTGTCATGGAAATGCATTATCAAAGTACAATAACTCGAGTTCTAATATTCGCAGAGAACAGTTTTAAGTGTCTTTGGGTTTGGAAGCGGCTCCCCATTCGAATGACTCCCGGGTTTTTAAAATCGGTCAGTAAGTTGGCTTTCAAGCCAAAAAGGGTCGGATTTTTTCAAGAAGGTGTTTCATTTTTAAAAACAAATTACAGGAATTTTGCGGAACGGAGAACAGATTTAGATTCTGGTAAAATTTCGAGTGAAATGGGTCACTTTGTTAAGTTTCGAGGGTAAGAAAAAAAATAGTGGTTGGCATGTCACCTAATCAGACTATTGAATTAGGGGACGAATTTCAAAGAAACAGTTGGGCATAACTTTTGAACTAATTGCAATTTCGACAAGCGCCATACATATTCGTGATCAGCGTTGAGTTCTGTGCAAGAAAAACTAAGTTTGGTAAGAATTGGAGGATGACAAAAAAATACTCCGAACGCACGAAAATGAGAAATGCGTTGCAATTAAGCCCATTTGAAAGAGGAACATTTAAAAAGGGAAAATACCACAAATAAAATTTTTTTACTTTTTTTTTCGGTGTTTTTCTGATACTTGTCATAGATATGCATTACCAAAGTGAAATAACTCGAGTTCTAATAATAGCAGAGTAAAGTTTTAAGTGTTTTCGGGTTTGAGAGTGGCTCACCTTTTAAATGACACCCAGTTTTTTAAAATTGGTCAATAAGTTGGTTTTCAAGCCAAAAAGAGTCGGTTTTTTCAAAATGTTTCATTTTTAAAAAATATTTACAGGAAGTTCGCGAAACGGAGACCAGATTTAGATTCCAGGTAAAATTTCCAGTGAAATGGGTCACTTTGTTAAGTTTCGAGGGTGAAAAAAAATACTGGTTGGCATGTCACCGAATCAGACTATTGAAATAGGGGATGAATTTCAAAGAAACAGTTGGGCATAAGTTTTGAACTAATTGCAATTTTGACACAAGCGCCATACATATTCATGATCAGAGTTTAATTATGTGCAAGAAAAACTAAGTTTGGTAAGAATTGGAGGATGAAAATAAAATGCCCCAAAAGTACGAAAATGAGAAATGCGTTGCAATTAAGCCCATTTGAAAGAGGAACGCTTAAAAAGGGATAATACCACAATTCAAAATTTTTTACTATTTTTTTCGGTTTTTCTCTGACACTTGTCATATAAATGCATTATAAAAGTGCAATAACTCGAGTTCTGATATTCGCAGAGTAAAGTTTTAAGTGACTTCGGGTTTGAGAGCGGCTCCCCATTCGAATTACACTCGGTTTTTTAAAGTCGGTCAGTAAGTGGGCTTTCAAGCCAAAAAGGGTCGGTTATTTTCAGAAAGGTGTTTCATTTTAAAAAAAAAGTTACAGGATTTTTGCGAAACGAAGACCAGATTTAGAATCCTGTAAAATTACGAGCGAAATTGGTCACTTTGTTAAGTTTCTAGTATAAAAAAAAATAGTGGTTGGCATGTCACCGAATCAGACTATTGAAATATTGGACGAATTTCAATGAAACAGTTAGGCATAACTTTTAAACTACTTGTAATTTCGAAAAGTGCCATACATATACGTGATCAGCGTTGAATTCTGTGCAAGAAAAACTAAGTTTGGTAAAAATTGGAGGATGACAAAAAAATGCCCCAAAAGCCCGAAAATGTGAAATGCGTTGCAATTAAGAGCATTTGAAAGAGGAACGCTTAAAAAGGGATAATACTGCAATGAAAATTTTTTTACTATTTTTTCGGTGTTTTTATGATACTTGTCATAGAAATGCATTACCGAAGTTGCAATAACTCGAGTTCTAATAACAGCAGAGTAAAGTTTTAAGTGTCTTCGTGTTTGGGAGCGGTTCCCCATTCGAATGACACTCGGTTTTCTAAATCGGTCGGTAAGTTTGATTTTAAGCCAAAAAGGGTCATTTTTTTCAAGAAGGTGTTTCATTTTTAAAAAAAAAGTTACAGGACCTTCACAAAACAGAGACCAGTTTTAGATTCCTGTTAAAATTTCGAGTGAAAAGGGTCACTTTGGTAAGTTTTTAGGTTAAAAAAAAATAGTGTTTGGCATGTCACTGAATCAGACTATTGAAAGAAGGGACGAATTTCAAAGAAACAGTCGGGCATAACTTTTGAACTAATTGGAATTTCGACATGCACCATACATATTCGTGATCCGCATTGAATTCTGTGCAAGGAACCCTTAGCTTGGTAAGAATAGGAGGATGAGAAAAAAAACGAACCAAACGCTCGGAAACGAGAAATGCGTTGCAATTAAGCGCATTTGAAAAAGGAACGCTTAAAAAGGGATAATACCGCAATTAAAATTTTTTTACTTTTTTTTCGGTGTTTTTATGATACTTGTCATAGAAATGCATTACCGAAGTTGCAATAACTCGAGTTCTAATAACAGCAGAGTAAAGTTTTAAGTGTCTTCGGGTTTGGGAGTGGCTTCCCGTTCGAATGACACCCGGTTTTCTAAAATCGGTCGGTAAGTTGGCTTTCAAGCCAAAAAGGGTGTTTTTTCAAGAAGGTGTTTCATTTTTAAAAAAAAGTTACAGGAATTTCGCGAAACGTAGACCAGATTTAGATTCCTGGTAAAATATCGAATGAAATGGGTCACATTGGTAAGTTACTAGGATAATAAAAAATATAGTGGTTGGCATGACACCGAATCAGACTATTGAAAGAGAGGACGAATTTTAAAGAAACAGTTGGGCATAAATTTTTAACTAATTGCAATTTCGACAAGTGCCATACATATTCGTGATCAGCGTTGAATTCTGTGCAAGAAAAACTAAGTTTGGTAAGAATTGGGAGATGACAAAAAAATGGCCCAAAAGCACGGAAATGAGAAATTCGTTACATTTAAGCCCATTTAAAAGAGGAACGCTTAAAAAGGAATAATACCGCAATTAATTTTTTTTTTTACTTTTTTTTTCGTTGTTTTTTAGATACTTGTCATAGAAATGCATTACCAAAGTGCAAAAACTCGAGTTCTAATAACAACAGAGTAATGTTTTAAGTGCTTCGGGTTTGGGATTGGCTCCCCATTCGAATGACACCCGGTTTTTTAAAATCTATCAGTAAGTTGGCTTTCAAGCCAAAAAGGGTCGGTTTTTTTCAAGAAGGTGTTTCATTTTAAAAAAAAGAAGTTACAGGAATTTTGCGAAACGAAGACCAGATTTAGAATCCCGTAAAATTACGAGCGAAATGGTTCACTTTGGTAAGTTTTTAGGATAAAAAAGTAATAGTGGTTGGCATTTAACCGAATCAGATTTTTGAAATAGGGGACGAATTTTAAAGAAACAGTTGGGCATAACTTTTGAACTAATTGTAATTTTGACAATCGCCATACATATTCGTGATCACCATTGAATTCTGTGCAACAAAACCTAAGTTTGGTAAGAATTGAAGGAAGACAAAAAAGTAAGCAAACGCACGAAAATGAGAAATGCGTTGCAATTAAGCCCATTTGAAACAGGAACGCTTAAAAAGGGATAATACCACATTTAAAAAATTTTTACTTTTGTTTTCGGTGTTTTTCTGATACTTGTCATAGAAATTAGAAATGCATTACCAAAGTGAAATACCTGGAGTTCTAATAATAGCAGAGTAAAATTTTAAGTGTCTTCGGGTTTGGGAGCGGCTCCCCATTCGAATGACACCCGGTTTTTAAAATTTATCTGTAAGTAGGCTTTCAAGCCAAAAAGGGTCAGTTTTTTTCAAGAAGGTGTTTCATTTTTAAAAAAAAAAAGTTACAAGAATTTTGCGAAACGGAGACCAGATTTAGATTCCTGGTAAAAATTCGAGTAAAATAGGGGACTATGTTAAGTTTCGAGGGTGAAAAAAAGTAGTGGTTCGCATGTCACCTAATCAGACTATTGAAATAGGGGACGAATTTCAAAGAAACAGTTGACATAACTTTTGAACTAATCTGAATTTCGACAAGCGCCATACATAATCCTGATCAGCTTTGAATTCTCAGCAAGAAAACTCAAGTTTCGTAAGAATTGCAGGATGACAAAAAAAATGACCAAACGTACGAAAATGAGAAATGCATTGCAATTAAGCCCATTTGAAAGAGGAACGCTTAAAAAGGAATAATACCACAATTAATAATTTTTTTACTTTTTTTTTCGGTGTTTTCCTGATACTTGTCATATAAATGCATTACCAAAGTGCAATAACTCGAGTTCTGATATTCGCAGAGAGTAAAGTTTTAAGTGACTTCGGGTTTGGGAGCGGCTCCCCATTCGAATTACACCCGGATTTTTAAAATCGGTCAGTAAGTTGGCTTTCAAGCCAAAAAGGGTCGGTTTTTTTCAGAAAGGTGTTTCATTTAAAAAAAAAGTTACAAGGATTTTTGCGAAACGAAGACCAGATTTAGAATCCTGTAAAATTAGGAGCGAAATGGTTCACTTTGGAAAGTTTCTAGGATAAAAAATTAATAGTGGTTGGCATTTAACCGAATCAGACTATTGAAATAGGGGACGAATTTTAAAGAAACATTTGGGCATAACATTTGACCTAATTGTAATTTTGACAAGCGCCATACATATTCGTGATCAGCATTGAATTCTGTGCAACAAAATCTAAGTTTGGTAAGAATTGGAGGAAGACAAAAAAGTAACCAAACGCACGAAAATGAGAAATGCGTTGCAATTAAGCCCATTTGAAAGAGGAACGCTTAAAATGGATAATACCACAATTCAAAATTTTTTACCTTTTTTTCGGTGTTATTCTGATACTTGTCATAGAAATGCATTACCAAAGTGAAATAACTCGAGTTCTAATAACAGCAGAGTAAAGTTTTAAGTGTCTTCGGGTTTGGGAGCGGCTCCCCGTTTGAATGACACCCGGGTTTCTAAAATCGGTCGGTAAGTTGGCTTTCAAGATAAAAAGGTCTTTTTTTTTTCAATAAGGTGTTTCATTTTTAAAAAAAAGTTAGAGGAATTTCGCGAAACGTAGACCAGATTTAGATTCCTGGTAAAATTTCGAGTAAAACAGGTCAATATGTTAAGTTTCGAGGGTTAAAAAAAAATAGTGGTTTGCATGTCACCGAATCAGACTATTGAAGGGGGGGACGAATTTCAAAGAAACAGTTGGGCATAATTTTTAACAAATTGGAATTTCCACAAGCGCCATACATAATCGTGATCAGCGTTGAATTATGTGCATGAAAACCTAAGTTTGGTAAGAATTGGAGGATGACAAAAAAATGACCCAAACACACGGAAATGAGAAATGCGTTGCAATTAAGCCCATTTGAAAGAGGAACGCTTAAAAAGGGATCATACCGCAATTAAATTTTTTTTAACTTTTTTTTCGGTGTTTTTCTGATGCTTGTCATAGAAATGCATTACCAAAGTGCAATAACTCAAGTTCTAATTATCGCAGAGTAAAGTTTTAAGTGACTTCGGGTTTGAGAACGGCTCCCCATTCGAATGACACCCGGTTTTTTATAGTCGGTCAGTAAGTTGGCTTTCAAGCCAAAAAGGGTGTTTTTTTTTCCAAGAAGGTGTTTCATTTTTTAAAAAAAAGTTACAGGGATTTCACGAAACAGAGACCAGATTTAGATTCCTGGTAAAATTTGGAGTGAAATGGGTCACTTTGGTAAGTTTCTATTAAAAAAAAAGTTGTTTGGCATGTTACCGAATCAGACTATTGAAAGAGGGGACGAATTTTAAAGAAACAGTTGGCATAACTTTTGAACTAATTGGAATTTTAACAAGCGCCATACATATTCGTGATCAGCGTTGAATTCTGTGCAAGAAAGACTAAGTTTGTTAAAAATTGGAGGAAGACAAAAAAATGCCCCAAACGCACGAAAATTAGAAATGCATTGCAATTAAGCCCATTTAAATGAGGAACGCTTCAGAAGGGATAATACTGCAATTAAATTTTTTTTACTTTTCGTTTCGGTGTTTCTCTCATACTTGTCATAGAAATGCTTTACCAAAGTTAAATAATTCGAGTTCTAATAATAGCAGAGTAAAGTTTTAAGGAAACAGAGACGTTCTAACCCTTCAAAAAATCGATTTTTCAATTTTCATCTTAAAAAAAAGTAGATTTAATGCTGTTTCAAAAAATGTATAACATGTATAGGTTTAAAGCTTAATATCCGAGTAATTGCGGTTTTAAAATGTAAGCAACAGCTGTCACGCCTGTTGTTTACGTTATCCACGTCAACTCCACGCCCATTTTATAGCTGACCGAAGCATATTTTTTATGGGTTGGTTTTATATCCTCTTAATCTGATTTATTTATTTTATTCTTGTGGTTTGAGAAGGTCTATAACTACCAACTCAATCTTGTTTATACCCAAGCTGTGTGTCGAATTTTAAACATTTTGCTTTCTCTTTGCTTGAGTTACAAACCGTGAGTTACGAACTTCGTATTTTGACTGCAAATTTTATTTTTTTGTTTACATTCAATTTGTTTGCAATTTGCGAAATTTAAACATTTGAAATGCCTCGAACAAAAAGGTTTGGGCAAGTTAAACGTCGTTTAATTCGTAAAAACACTTGGTAAATGCTGGGGGGTGAACGAGTTGATGTCAGTGCATCAAAAAAGAAAATTGGGGAAAAGTGAAGTATCTTTTAAGGACTATGAAGATAATTTTTCAGTTGAAACTCAAGGCAGGTATGTTTTTTGACTTAAATATGCTCAATGATATTTTCAACAATATTGCAAAATGCAGATATTGTGATAGATCTTTCTGCTTTGATGTTGCTGAAAATAAAAGTAGTCGCAAAGGCCTTCTACCAGTGTGTCAGCAACTTGCAAATATTGTGGTTCTGGTCATTCTTCAATGACTTCAAATACCGTGTCAGATGGATATGAAGTAAATCTGAGGTTTGTTTATGGCATGAGGTGCATTGGAATTGGCAAAAGTGCAGCTCAGATATTTGTGCACTGATGAACTTACCCCCCTCCCAGCTAAATTTGAAAAACTGTATACGCCAATTTTAAAGCGTTGGAAACTGTTTCATCTCGTTTAATGGTTAACAGCGTTAATGAAGCTATCATTGAAAATGAACACAGTAAGAACATAGCAATTGCTCTTGATGGGACCTGGCAGAAAAGAGGACACTCTTCGAAGAATGGCGTTGTAACTGCAACTTCTCTCGATAATGGAAAAGTTATTGATTTTGAGTGCCTATCAAAATATTGCTTTGAATGCAAAAATACGAACAAAACCTGTGATAATTGCCAGTTAAACTATCACGGATTTAGTGCGGGAATGGAGAGTTTTACTAAAACGTTTTTTCCGAGCAGAAAATCGGTATTGAAGGATTTTCGCACCCGAGAATCTTGTACCACATATTGTAAACAAAGTTTACTTATACTTCCGACCCCCTACACTCTTACATGATTCTAAGTGCTCTCGAACGAAAAACGAAAATTTCCAGGTCATTTTTCTGTTCTATGCGGGCAGTGGATAGAGCCTCTGTCCACATATAAAAACTTTTAAAAAAACCTAAGTAATTCCTTTTTTTAATTGCACATTTGCTTATATCATTCAGACGAGAGAAAAGTATACTTAAGACGTCGAAATTTTTTTCACAGATCAAAAAGTTTATTTATAGTAATCAAAATATAATTTGCAGATTTACATCGAGAAAAACTGTTTCTAACTACCCATCAGAGGACATGAAATGCAAAAAAAGTTATCGCGCTGCCATCTGTACTGATTTTCTTGCTTATTAGCTTCAAGTAACGCATGTGGATAGACTAAATATCCACCACCCACTTGGAGAATTTTTTAAAAATTTTTTTTGTGTAGCTAGACCTATTAGCCACTGCCCGCGAAAATATTAACGATTCGTAAGTAGGGAAGAGTCTGCTTGATGATTTGAAAGCTTTGTAAATTTTGCGTGTTTGCTTTCGTGATAATTTCTGTATGTTATATATATAAAGCAGGAAATACAGCAGGTGTGTTCTTATTCACAAACTTAGTGTATGAATATTTTTTGCAGAGTTAAAACTTCAAAAATTGCAAAACCAAAAAGTATTCTGCATAGCGAAAGAGTGCTCAAATAGCAAAGCAAAAGAATTGAGTTCTATCTACCGTCGGGCTTTTTTTCTCCATTAACAAATTATTTCCAACAGTACTAGTTGGTTAGGTTTTAAAAATTAAAAAAGGGTGATGAATTTCAAAGGAGAAAACAAAAGAAAATAATCATGTTAGATTGTAAACATTTGTTCAGCAGAAAGAAAAGTAATTAGATCCAGTTAAAAAGATATGTTGAACAAATTTTCGTATATAGCTCCTGGTAATTTAAGATTTTTTCCCCTAAGAGAATTAAAACAATCTGTCTAGACAATTTTTTTTATCCTGATCAATAGTAGCTGAATAAGTGTGATGAAATGTTAATAATAGAGGTTTAGTAAAATTTCTGGCTTGAGTAATATAATTGTTAATTTCTTTCAAAACTTTAAGTCGTTTCTTTTAAGCCTCACTGCTTAAACACATTTTTAGATTTCCTTTTCATTACTAAAAAAAGATTTTCATGATGCTGCAATAAATTTATTACGTACTATCGCAACAACGTCAATGTTCTACATAACTCGCCAAGTGGGCAACACCGATTTAACAGGTGTCGTACGCGCTTAATTGGCAACCATGCTCTTTATTTCATTTAATGTCTCCAATACGGTTGTGAGTACATTATTGAAGCCCCTCGTAAAAAATGTTACAACGATGGTTTGTACTGGAATGGTTGCGTGAGAAGAAAAGCGTTGTCCAGTGCGAAGACTTAATAACAATCAAAGGAACTAAATGCACATCTTTACAGGAAGCTGAAGAAGTTGGAGGTTTATCAAAATCTGAGGACTTAATCAATGAAATGTTGGATGATGCAGCTTTAGTGGGGAATTTAATTGTAGCAGAACGTCAATAATGAATTTTGTGATAAAAAAAATAACAAATAAATAGAACTACAAATAACACATGTAAATTACAGTTTGATAATGTGAGTAATGAGTAGGGACAGTAATATAATTTGTACAATGATAATTGGTCCACTGTTAGACGGACAAGGGGTATCCCTCCCCCTTTTCTAGGTTTTTAGAATTAATTTTAATTTTTAAATTTCAACTATTTTAAATTAATTGTGAAGAAGTGTTATTTTTCTCTATATAATTTGATATAAAAAGATTAAAACATCTTAAAAACATCATTATTTATCTACACCTTCCAACCACTTAAATGTAGTGGCAAGCTCTATCTCGTAAACGATCGCTTAATCGAGCTGGACGAGTTGCTAAGTGAACCAGGAACGCTTAATTCTAGACTCTGGATCGCTTATCAACTTATAGTAATTTCCCTAATCCAGTTGTCTATAACAATTCAAATACAATTGTGCATATTAGCTGCCTTGGAGCTTTCAGCAGAAATTATAAATCCCGAATGAATAAAATCAATTCCGTAAATGCAAATTATGATAAATTTTAAACTGAAAGTATAAATTAAGCGCTTAAGTCAGAGTTTCTCAAACGGTGGGGTGTGGCTCCCTTGGGAGGCATGATATCCCTATAAGGTAGGGGCGAGTATATTAAAAAGTCGAAAATAAAATATTAAAAATAAGTATTAATTTATTGAAAGGAAGCAAAACATAATACATTCTGGCATAACAAAAATTAAGTACACATTTACACTGATATAATACACTTATAAATACATCAGTACTGTACAATGTATTCGATAATTAATTTATCAATACTAAATTAAAAACAAGTTTCATAATTAATAGTGCCTTCCATAGGCTTGGCATATAATCAATTTAATACATATCTTTATAATTTTTTTGGTTTATAATTAAAGTCGTATTGTAGCTTCAGCGTCAAAGTACATTTTTATTACATTCAATATATTGTTATTTACTGGGGGGGGACACGAAGAAAATTTTGATTGGAAATTGTGTCGCAAATATTGAAAGCTCGAGAAGCATTAAGTTCGTTTAATTGACCAAGCCACACGAAGATCTTTGGGGAGAATCAGGATATATACACAAAAAATTGCTTAACTCTGCTCGATCAAAAAACAAACAGCCAAAGGTACAATGATTTTACAATTTTTTTTATTTTTTTTTTAAAAGATTCCATCTTGGCAAATCATTTTTACAATATCATTTTAAAAATTATAATTTTAAATACCATTCAGGGTTATAAATTATAATTCAATATTTAACGCAAACCGAATTTATCATATTTACTTAGTAAATAAATCTTTTCTCAGATGAAAAACATTATTTTTAAAAAGAAAAGCAGAAAAACAACAACAACGTACATTCTAATACCAGATATCTCCAAAAGCCCTAAACTATTTTCTACATGATTATTTTGTGAAAAATAAATTTTTTTATTAAAAGAAAAAAAAAATTTCTTTTACATTTACGTTTAAAGTTAATTTGGCAAAACAGGAATTAATGTAACTTCGAGGATTTTAATGGTTCGTTAGAACTTCAAAGAATTTTTCGCAATTTTAATGAAATACAGGAGAAAGTATTACAATTATATAATGCATGCTTATAAATTACTTATTAACAGGAAGTCTTTTAAAAACCCTGACTAAACTTATTTTAAAAAAATGTATCTTCTTTTTCGTCGAACATTTTTGCACTTAATTCCATGTTCTTTAAGCCCTAATTCGATATAAAAGTAATCAATTCTGGGGTAAGTACTTTTATATGAATGTTTTTTTTTATAGTTAACACATATAGTAGGGCACATTGTGCTTTATTTCTGAGCAAAATTATATTTTGGGATACAAAATGTTACAGAAATTGTGAACATTTTTAAAATATCCTTAAGATATTACTAATACTCTATTAAGTATTTAAATAAATTATGCCACTCTAAACCATTAATTAATTTGCTGGAATCGTAGACTATTAGCTATACAAAAGCTCTGGATTATAATAATGTATTAAATAAATTGATGTAAAAGTAAATTATATATATCATAAAATTTGGATTAATTCCAAGCATTTTGAGATTTTGATATTGATTATTGAAACCATGTTTCTTATTTGATAAAGATATCAATGGGTACAAAATAATATTTTTTTTTTTATTTTTTATTTTATGTTCTGCAATATATGTGAGATATTTGCTTTTGAAATGTTTCAGAAACAGCTGTGTTACTTCAGAACACTAAGAACACTAAATAACTAAGATTGGTTTTTAATTTATATTTTCTTCGTCTTCTTAAGGTATCCGACTACGTTCGGAACCGTGATTTTAAAAACAGTGCATAAATGGATGTTTTCCCTGGTTGGTACTTAGATTAGAATACATGTAAAAAAATTGTCTTAAGGACATTTTGACCAAAAAAATTATTTAAATACAAAAACGGAAAAAAAATTAACTTGGGATAACCTTTAATCAAAATTTTTCCCCTTTTTTGTGACAAATGCTTCTATTTTAAAAATTTTTTTTAAAATAAAAGGCTAGACCTCTGTAAAAAAAGGCCCCCTTTATGATTTTTGAAAAACCCCATTATTTTAAAGAGTTAAAAACCCATTGAAATAATTATCGGTTTTTTTTTTCTTAAATTTCCCCCCTTTTTTTGTCTAAAACATGGATAAAACCCCTTCTAAGATATATTTTTTCAAAAATTTAGTTGAGCCTCTGTGGGTCAAAACCCATATACAGGCAAAAATTTTATTATAATAGAAGCTTTTTTTCTTAAAAGGAGAATATTTTTGAAAAGGGGTCATTCTATTTTCCCTTTTTTGTAAAAATATTGTACTTAAATAATTTTTACTGTAATACTATTTTTTTAAAACAAATATATATACTTTTTTTCACTCAAATGCCCCTGAATATCATAAATATTATCTATTTATACCCTTTTGCAAAATCACGGTTCCGGACGTAGTCGGATACCTTAAAATGATATTAATGCACTTAGTTCGTTCTTTAAATTAAAATGTTTAAATAAATATTTGTAACTGTTTTTGTAATGCATATCAATTTAAATCATTTAAAGCTAGCTTAACATATTTGATTTTATTTCCCTTTATTTTTTTAATATATTCAAAAATTTCCGGGGCCTATTTACCAACCAGTGCAGTGTCCCGAAACTTAACAAAAATCGGGTATGAGGCAAAAGATGGGGTTATATCTGTTCTAAGGAAAATGTTAAAAAAAAAATCTTCTGCACTAGTTAAGCGAAGACCAACATATTTTCGAAAATGGAAAAAAATTTGGGACACCTTCCATCACATCTTTAAAGGCTACTGTGAAAACAAATTTCCCTTTTATAAATTTTTTTTTCACTAACCCCTTTAATAGTCGTCCTATTAATCGCAATTACAAAACCCAAAAAAAAAAAATTTGGGGTTTTTAGTTCAAAAATGTATTTTTGTATGAGCCGGGGGTTTGGGGGAAAGGACAGTTTTAAACAAAACCCCCAAAGCAATTTTCCCAACAGTTGACCCCTATTTAGCAAAGTTTCCCAAAAAGGGTAAAAAAAACTTGTTTTTTTCCCGTGCAAAACAATCATATGGGATTTTTTTTCTGTAAAAATTTTCCCCTTATATAGATGTTTTTTTCTGTGCAAAACAATCATAGAATTTTTTTTTGCAGATCATTATCTTTTTCAAAATGTTTCTGTTTAAATCTTTCATCACATCTTTGGGGACTGTGACCGAAAATTCTGCAATGTTCTGTTCAAAAAAATTGATCTTACATGGCTCACACAGCCCGAATCACAAACCCAATCACAAAAAAATTTTTTTCGGGTAGTTTGAGGGTTTGAAAAAATGACGTTACCTAACTTTGAGGCCCTTTTAAAAAAAAAAAAGTAATAAAAAAAAAATTTAAATTAATTCCCCACTTAGGGGCAGCCAAGAAAAATTTCATTTTTTTTTTAAATTTAATTAAAGAAATAATATTGGGAAAAAAACCTTTTTTTTCCCAAAATGTCATCCGCCAACAAGTTTAACAAAAAAATATTTAAACTTAGTGGATAGAAAAAAAAAATATTTAAAAATCAAAAAAATTTCGTTAGAAAAAAATTACTGGTTGAAATTTTCAAAATAAAAACAGAATAAATTTAAAAATAAAAATTTTAAAATGAATTAATAACTGAAAAACTGTATTAACATCAAAAAATTTCCTCCCCCCACGTTAAAAAAATTTATTTGAACTTGGAAATGAATAAAAGTATTTTATAAACGTTTTCAATTTCTAAAATATATTTATATAAATGCATATAAAAAGGGAAAAGAAAGGGAAATTATAGTAGGAATTAAAAAAAAATATACTTACTTTTATAAGCAAGTTATTTCAAAAAAATCACCCTTTTAGTGGCAACCCCCAAATTTGGGACAACACTTGCTATATTTCTATTCATAACAATCTGCTATTTTATATTTTTTTATTTTACAGAATAAATTTCAAATAAAAAAAACAAAATGAATCTTAAGTTATTTGACTCAAACTAAACAATACATTTAAAAATAAAACGTAAAAAAAATTTTACCAACAATACTACCCATTATCAATATCTTTTTGATTTATTAATTTAAAATTCCCTTTAACTTTAATTTAATGATACGCAAAAATTTAAATTGTCCCAAATACAACTTTTTCCTCTAGTAAAAATATATCAAAGCAATAACCTTTCAAAATGAGATTAAGACAAAAGGGAAAAAAACCTTTCCCAAATTTTAAAATTTCACCCAATACACCAAGCGAAAAAAACGCCTACAAAACTAATTTAGGGGCCCAAAAAAACCACCCCCTCCCCCGGGAAAAAAACGATTTTTGAGAGCCGTTCCATTTTTGTGGGGAATATATTTTTTCCTTCCGGGGTTTTAAGAGTATCAAAGGGGGTGCTTAGTGAACGTAGTTCCCTTTTGGGGCCCGTTCGTAAATAGTTGGGCATGATCGTAAATTCTGCGTCTTATCCGTGTTTTTTTTGATCGGTTTTTGCCATGAAATATTTGGGATCGCAACAATTCTGAAAAATAACCCAGGGGGGATTTTTTATTTTGGCCCCCCGCTTTTTTAAAATTTTTTTTTTATGTGTGTTTGCTAGAAAATAGATGCATGTAGTATTTGTCTTTCGAATTTCTTACAAAATTACTTGTTTAGTATATGGAAAAGTTTTTATGTATGAGATTTATTTCCATAAATCATTTGAAATTATTTTCATATGACATAAGCTTCACTTTATATTAAATGGTGAATATTATAACCAACTATGACGTTTTACATTTAAATTTTTCATATAAAATGCAGAACATGTAAATAAACAAGTAATATAAAAAAAAATTAAGTCATTTCCTACTGTGAATAGATTTTATTAAAGATTCAAAATTTGAATATACATTTTTGTAAAAATTCAAACCCGGTTTGGCTAGTTTTGCTGAAAAACCGGTTTTGGATTCTAACTTTTGTCTTTGTTTTAACAGTTGCATTGTTGCAACAATAGAGACGAATCTAAGTTGGTGTCGAAAGCCAGTAATTAATTAAATTAAATTAAATTAATCAATTTTTATTTGAAATCGACTTTATTAACATCAAGTGTTATCCACTGCATATTTAAAAAAAATTATTTGTACTTGATTGTATGAATGGAAATTATTTTATTAACGATTGAAAATTTGAACAAGATAAACAAATATATAAAGATATAGAGACAGTGAGCTAATAGAGTAGGAACTGAAAAATACGTAACAGGAACATACCACAGAAGACCCTGCGTGTAGAAGAGCTAATGTACGTTTAAATCTGCCATGACAAAAAAAATAAGGCGTTTGGGGTATTTTAGAGAGGGAGTTATCATATCAGGTATCATCCCCGGCACTTGACCAATTTTCAAAATTACGAGGTCTGTTACCAATAACTCTATTTTTCTATAACTTCTATTTATTTATTTAGTTTTTATTTTTGAACTAAAGGATAAATTAGGGCAGTGCTTTTCAAACTTTCAATACTTACGACCCAATATTCAATCATAATCTCTACTACTAATACTACACACACACAAACACACACACAAAATATGTATATATAAAATCTCTGTATTTAATAATTTCATTCAGTTTCTCTAAACAACTTTCTAATTTTAAGTAAGATTACATGTGAATCTATCGAATGATATCGCTCCACCAATCATCAAGTCCCGAGGATCCAAGATTTCTTGATGCTTCTTTATATTAAAGCTCAAATATACTGGAAATCTTTCTCTTTGTCTTCGTCCTGTGAAATACAGCTGCTGTTTAATGTAATTGCTATGTGACTATGTTATAATCACCGTTAGTTATGTGTGTGTGTTTGTTCGTATAATTGTCTAAATGAAGACTAAAAATGGAATAACTGCAACAAAATATGCCAACAACTTGAAATAGATCACCACAACATGGAAAAAATCAATAAATAAGATCTACCACTTGCCATTTCTTGCCATTCATATATATATATATACTGTATGTCTTCAATTAAACTTGAAATTTGCGAGCAATCTGTAGCAAAAACTATGCAGCAGAATTGCATGAAAATTGGGTAGTTGCAGGCTGAAATTATAGCAATTTTATCGAGGAAAAAAAACAATGAGAGTTTCAAAAACCACCACTAGATGGAAACGTGTAGTGTAAACTATTGGCATATGCAAATGTTAAAATCATAATAATCCTATTCGCGCGCAGCAACTCGCGGGATATAAAGATGCGAGAGGCAAACCGCAGTCATACTTGTTTCCAAGTCAATGAAGATGACGTTAACTCTGCGAGAACGTGCTCTACTAGTGAAATTGTTTTACGAAAATGGAGACTCTCTGCTACCGAAGCGTTCAGGAAATTTTGATCTTTGAAGTGGTTACGAAAGAGTCCACACAGTTGTCAGGGACTAACAAACAAGATTAGGAAATTTGAAGCAACGGAACATTGGGTATTCAACCAGGAAGAGGACGAAAGTGTGTTGCAGCACAGATAGTAGATGATGTAGCGACGCAAATGGAGAAAGTTATATCGTAAACCATCGGCAGTTTGATGTGTTGCAGCATCTGTTGACCATCCTCGTTCCACGGTTCTTAAGATTCTTCGAAAGGTTTCACACTTTCCCACAGATATAAACAGTCGCTGTGCAGCAGCTTTTAACAGATGATCTGGATTGTCGAAAATTGTTTGCGTTGTAATTCCATTGCGCAAGTTGAGCTCCAAGATGAATATCCATGGAACATTTTATTGACTAACGAGACCCACTTTCATCTGGAAGGAAATAAAACCCAAACAATTCCCAAATTTTTGAAACTTTTCGTATGCAATGGTTTGGCGATTCATTTTTCTCCGAAAAGCACTGCGAAGCAGGGCTTATGATATGCACCGTCATCAGTCATTGGTACGTTTCGCTGTTAGAGCAACCCGTTATTCCGGCACTTTTAGGCAAGGCGACGTGATACCACTTCAGTTTTTATGCAGAATGGTGCTTCTCAACACATCGCCCATTGTGTGAAACAAGTGCTCCGGTGTCTTTCTATAACTACAGAAACATCAGCTGCCATTTTTCTACAGCTTGCCTCCTAGATCCCCCGACTTAGATTCTTGAAATCTTTGACTGTGGGTTGAGCTCAAGGCTATCGTCTGCCGTGATTCCATCACATCTCTATCTGACCTTAAAGAAAGCCATGTGTGTAACATTCTCCCAATTCATGCTGCTTTCATTAGTTGAAGATGCGATTTTAAGTTTCTAGATGGCCAAAACAATGTTTAACAGCGAAAAGCAGTTTTGAAACAATTTAGAATTTTTTGTTCTAAAAATAGAAGCCACCAATGGGTGGTTTTTAAAAATCATTGTTTTTTTTTTTGGCTCGATATAATTTCCCAACATTTCATTCTGTCATTAAAGTGGGATTGCAAGAAAATTGAGCACAGTTTTTGCTAAAGACTGCTCGCAAATTTCAAGTTT
>BMAV01009898.1:0-21368 GCA_019973955.1 Trichonephila inaurata madagascariensis | reverse complement strand
ACCACTTTCCGTTAATCACTAATCACAAACCCCTTTTGTCATCTAATTTCCTAACATTCCCTCGAACCTAAAATGCTTAAATATAAGCCTTCTTTATAAAAACCCAATGTCTTCTTCTTTGGGGAAAGTTTTCAAAGAACAACTTTTAAAAAGGGAAAAAATTTTCCCCAAAAAGGTTTATTAAAAAGGTTCGCGGATAAAACCTTTAAAACTTTTTTCAAAAAAAAACAGGTACCAAAGGGAAAATTTTTAATTTCAGATATTATGCACAGGACACAGCACCAAATCAGTATATTTATTGAAACCCCAAATTATTATTGCAAAAAAAATAAATGGCTACAGAATGGGGCCACTACGTTTGTATAAATGTTTGATCTCGTCGGTGCTGCTCTATGATAAAACCTCGCCCTTTAAATTTTCTGCGTATTCGGTGGTGGGTTTGGAATAAAAAAAGGTTTAAATTGCTCTTGCTCTCGAAAATAAAAATAAATTTTCTGTTGTATTTTTTTTTTTTTTTGATTTGTATTTTTTTACTGGTTTTTTTTTTATTACTATTTTTTTTTTTTTTTTTTTTCCTTTTAAAGGGCCCCAAAAAAAGGGGGGGGGGCCCCCCCCCTTTTTTTTTCCCCCCCTTTTTAAAAAAAAAAAAAAAAATTTTAAAGGGGAAAAAAAAAACCCTTTTTTTAAAAACCCTTTTTTAAAAAAAAAAAAAAAATTTTTTGGGGGAAAAAAAAAAATTTTTTTTTTTTTTTTTGGGGTTTTTGGAAAAAAAACCGGGGAAAAAAAAAGGTTCCCAAAGGAAAAAAAAAGGGGAAATTTTTTAAAAAAAATTTAAAAATTTTTTGGGGGGGAAAAAAAATTTTTTTTTTAAAAGGGCCTTTAAAAAATTTTTTTTTTTTTGGGTTTTTTTTTTTTTTTTTTTTTTTTAAAAAAAAAAAAATTTTTAAATTTTTTTTTTTTTTTTTTTTTTTTTTTTAAAAAAAATTTTTTAAAAAATTTTTTTTTTTTTTTTTTCCAAAAAAATTTTTTTTTTTTTTTTTTAAATTTTTTTTTAAATTTTTAAAATTTTTTTTTTTTTAATTTTTTTTTTAAAAAAATTTTTTTAAAAATTTCCTTTTTTTTTTAAATTTTTTTAAAAAAAAAATTTTTTTAAAAAAATTTTTTTTTTTTTAATTTTTTTTAAAAAAAAAATTTTAAAAAATTTTTTTTAAAAAAAAAAAAATATTTTAAAAAAAAATTAAAAAAAAAAAATAAAAAATTTTTAAAAAAAATTTAAAAAAAATTTTTTTTTTTTTAAAATTTAAAAAATTTTTTTTTTTTAAAAAAAAGCCCTTTTAAATTTTTTTTTAAAATTTAAAAAATTTTTAAAAATTTTTTTAAAAATTTTTAAAAATTAAAAATTAAAAATTTTTAAAAAAAAAAAAAAATTTCAAATAATAAAATCTTTCATTTATTGAAGAGTTCGCTTTGTCAAGAAGTGCAAAATAGAAAGCAATCTTTAATTGCCGGAAGAAATTTGAAACTGGTTCATCGCTGCCCTCGTAATCAAATAAATGGAGCTCTGCCTGAACTTCGAGATGAGAAACTTGGGATCAATACATAAGTTGTTGGCAAGTGTTGCTGCTGAATCGACAAATAATTTTCAACTATCGTCAAATCTTTAAGACAATAAATATTTCTAACAAGGGGAGGGCACGACTAAGGAAATTCATTTGGGATCGAGACTGGGCGTAATAGTAGTACTCTTTTAGGGTGTTAACCCCTTAATGTAATTCCGTCGAATGGCCAATCAATTCGGAGAAATCAATCAGTCTTCGAAATTCTTGCTTAGCTTTTATACAATTAAATTTTAAATTTTTCCAGCAAGTTCGTAGCTTGATTGGTAAATCGTCTGCTTTCTATGCTGGAGGTTAGGGTTCGATTCCACGCGCGATCAACTTTTTTTTTCCAATTCATTTAATTATTTTTTTAAATTAAATAAATTTATTTATGAAAGGTTTATTAAATATTAAATGATATTTTTTGTAATTATTTTGTATTTTATAAAATAAAAAAATTACTTCAATTACATATAAATAATTATATTAAATTTTATAAATATATTTTATATTAATAAATAATATTTATAATAAAATATATAAAAAATATATTAAATGATATTTTACAAAAAAAATTAGTTGCAAATAGTTTTATAATGTGAAATACAATATACTATAAATAATATATTATATATAATATAAAATAATTTATAAAATATATTATTATTAAATTACTTATTTTATAATTAATATAATAAAAAATGTATTTTTATATGTTATTAAATTAATTATTTTACAATTTTATAAAATATTTAATGTCCTTTTCAAATAAATTTATTTAATTTCAAACAGTTTATTTAAATAATTTTAATAAATTTATTTAAATAATTTCTATAATAAATTAATAATAAATCATAATTTTGATAATAAATTAATAACTTTAATAAAAAATTAATAATAATTTTAATAATAAAAAATAATATTTCTTATTAATACTAATGCTTAATAATAATGAATTAATTATAATAAATAGTAATTAATTTTAATAAATAACAATTAATTTACTAATTTTATTAATAATTTTTATTAATAATTATTTTAAATATTTTTATTTAATAATTATTTTAAATATTTTTAATTAATAATTTTTAATAAATTTACTAGTAAAAAATTTAAAATATATATATTAAATTTTTTTTATTTTATAAAATACAAAATAGTTACAAAAAATATCATTTAATATTTAATAAACCTTTCATAAATAAATTTATTTAACTTAAAAAAATAATTAAATGAATTGAAGAAAAAAAGCTGATCGCGCGTGGAATCGAACCCTAACCTCCAGCATAGAAAGCAGACGATTTACCAATCAAGCTACGAACTCGTTGCGGAAAATTAAAATTTAATTGTATAAAAGCTAAGCATGAATTTCGAAGGCTGATTTCTCCGAATTGATTGGCCATTCGACGGAATTACATTGAGAAGTGAACACCCTAAGAGAGTACTACTATTACACCAAGTCTCGATCCCAAATGAATTTCCTTAGTTGTGCCCTCCCCTTGTAAGATTAACTAAGTCTTCAATGTATTCCGTGAATTTAGGAATTTGAAGCATTTTACTTAATACATCAATTCTGATGGTAAATCACACGAAATTAATTGGAACACATAATTTTAAATGTTTTAAGACTTCAAATTATTGACTTTGGATTCATTTTTTAAGTGATAACTTATATTGGCGCGATTTGCCAGAGAGTGAATTTGAATGGACGTCACGCTCATTCGGCATTTTTCGCCTGTATTCGGAAAACATGTTCCGACAAGATTGTCCTCTAAAAAGAAATCACGTTATCTTGCTACCCTGATTCCCCCTGTTTTCCGGTCGGGTTCCGTGGTCTTTCGTTTTATGGCGGATTTTCCAATCAAAGCAGCAGTTGTTTACCCCTTTAAAGTTCACTACATATTCCCTTTGAAAAATTAATAAAATAACTTCAAAAATGACTATTAGACATGATGATGATCATAAATATACAAAGAAAAATTTTTTAGCATTTTTCAATTTTGAGAAATTTGTGGTTTCACAGTGAAACCACTGAACAGTAACGGTCCATTTTTCCTATTCAAACTAACCAATCCAAAAGACTATTTAGAAAAAGAAAACTAATATTTTAAGGCCATAAGACTTTCATATTTTAACGGAATTAATTAAAGAAAAATAATTTTATAAGTTTTTAATTATTTTTTAAATTTGTCTGCTCTTTTATAATTTTAATACATATTCGGACATAAAATTACATATATTTTTCATTACATACTAAAAATAATATAAACATATATATAACTGTTAGATAGCTTGATACACACTCACAGCGCAAATCAATCATTAAAAGAAGTTAAGTGCAAACTTATAACTAAAAATGTTATATATGTAGAAAATTTAAAAAAGATATAATTTCCAGTCCTTGTGAAATTTTTCGAAACGTGTCACATTATCATTACTTTTTGCTATCATGCATAATCCGACATCACAGTTAGAGCACATTCATCTCGTTCTGTGAGGTTTCGCTCTGGTATAACAATAAGCACATCTTCTGGATTTGCATTTAGTTGGAATGTGGCCAACATTTTTAAGTCTGTCCTTTTCAGAAACTGTAAGTTTCCTGAATTTCAGTTTCATGGGTCCAAAATAAGAATTAGACGCAAACCGTTTTTCAGGAAATTTTTGATGTCCCATTGACACAAGGCCTGTTATTAAATCTAACCGAAAACTTTTCAAGTTGATATAATATGGGGCTTTCTCACCGTGCATCAGAGACCAAAGAATATATGAATTGACGATTGTCATATAAAAAAAAAATGAAAAAATATAGTTTTTTTTTTTGATTTCCTGTCTATTGGTGAAGGATCTTTGAAATCGGTGAAGGATCTTGAAGGGATGTTATTTCCTCTGAGGGCTCACTTTGTTCAGTAAAAGGCATATTTCGGATCTTTACAGAGGCTTTATTTTTCCAAGTAACTTTAAATATACGGGATGATCCTGGCACACTTTTGTCATCTTTTTCCTCATCAATATCGGTATTTTCACTTGAAGATGACTTTGCAGTCATAACTTCCTCTGCTTCACTGAGCGATGATTCATTGGATTCAATTTTTAGAAGGTAAGTTGTGAAATACTTTTAGAACTTCTGGAATGGTTAATCCTTTTCTTGGCATTTTAAAAAAATATCAGAAATTACACGAAGAAGTACTTAAAACATCTTATCACCAATATTAAGAAATACAAGAAAACGATGGATTGATATTTCTGTCTTCTCTGAGAACAGCCTATCTACAAAATGCCTAATGAAAATTTGTCTTTGAGGTCATAGCCGTAAAATATTGTAACGTCAGCTCATTAGCAGAACTCACTCCATCTATACATGTCAATATTGATTTATGGAGCTACTTGACCTAATGGACCATTGTGTCTCCATAAAAGGCACCCGTGGTGTGTCCCTTACGCTTTTGACAACACACGTGCAAACTGTCTCGGAGAATGTTTTTGAATTAGCTACTGCTTATTTTTTTCGCAACTAACAGACACCTGTTAGTTCAAATGCGATATATAGGAAGGAAACTATTAAGTTATAACTCCTTTGTGTTGAGTCCCCCCATTCGGGATTGACGTAGCCAATTTGAATAGAAATGTACTGGTACCAAGGATAATCTCAGAAGTAAACTCAGTGAAAATGTCACATTAGGAATTATAGCTTCTAGATGTTGGATGCAGGCCCATCTCGGGATAGACAGCAGAAGTGCCGGAAAATTATTCACACGTACCCATCGAATGCGATTGAGGTCGGGTGGGGGGTTGCAGATGTATGGTTTTGACAATGAGAGGTAGCGACGAATGCGAAAGTGACCCGTTCCTGGAGATTACCGTCACTTACTGGAGTTGGGTTTCGGAGTGAAACCACAGATTTTAATTTCATTTTTCGACTCTTCTGTGTACTTATCAAAATGACTGGAAGTTGTAATTAATAATTAGAATGAAGTATAGTAAAACCTCATGCTATAATTTAAGATAACTATTTTTTTAATATTTTTTAAAGCTAAAGGAATTTACCAAAGTTAAAGAGATGTCAATATTTTTCTATTTAAAAGGTTTCAGTTGTTAAATACAGCCATAATATTGTCATGTATTGATAGGAAAAAGAACAAAAATTTGAAAACAATACATTTTGGGACAAAAAAAATTTAAATTTTATTTTTTTAAAAATGTTTAATGTGTGGTTTCGTTGTGAAATCACTGAACGTTAAAGGGTTAAAAAAAAAAAAAACTTTCGTAAAACAATTTTAGTTTCTATTGGATTCTCTCTAACATTCTTCGTTTTCTTTTTGATTTTCAACTGTTTAGACATAGATATTTCCGGGCAAAATTCACTGCCCTATATTTCCTATTATTTCTTAATATTTATAAATATTGTTTATTTATTAATAATATTTAATTATTTAATATTATATTTGTGATATTATTTATTAATTATATTTATTAAAATTTATTTTTAGTTATTGATTTAGTTCAATATTCATTATTAGGGTGTATTTCAATTCATTTATTATTATTACCTTATTTCTTATTCCATATTATTTATTAATATTTCTTTTAAATTACTGATAAATTACTTAATTATTGATTAGTTGACTTAATTCTGTCATTGTTAGGTTATATATTCCTTTATTATTTTATTGCCTTTATCTATATTATTTATTTATTAACATCTATTTTTTTTACTTATTGATAAATTATTCGAGTCATAGATTAGGTTGAATATCAGTTCTTACATTAATATTATTAATTTACTAAGAGGTGAATTTAAATTTTAAAAACCTGGTTTATTTTATATACCTTTAAATATTGTAACTTATTCCTTCTAACCAAGGGTGTAGCTACCTCCGTATCAGTCGTATCAGTGAAACGGGGCCCCCAAGCTACATTGGGCCCCAACGGAGTAACTACAGTCCTACTAATGGGGCTCCCATATCTAAAAAAGGGTCCCGATGGAATTTTGATAGGGCCCCCTTAGAGCTAGCTACGCCAGTACTTCTAACATGTTGTTTTTCATTTTCAGAGGCTACTAGAATGTCGTCGAGGTATGTAAAAAAAAATTCTAGTCCAAATAAAACTTCATTGATAAAGCGCTGAAAAGTAGATGGTGCATTTCTTAACCCAAAGCTCATAACTTTAAACTCAAATAAGCAAAATGGTGTTATTATGGCTGTCTTTTCCTTATCTTCCTCAGCAATAGGTATTTGAAAATATGCCTTGAAGAGATCAATCTCAGAAAATATTCCTTTTCCCTTTAAAATATGATGAAAATCTTCAATACGTGGAATTGGATAACGGTCAGGAATGGTTTGGGCATTTAAACGTCGATAATCACCGCATGGTCTAACACTTCCATCTTTTTTATTCACAAGATGTAGTGGGCTCGCCCGTGGAGATTTAGAATATCGTTATCCAACATAAATTTAATTTCTTGCTTGGCTATTTCTAATTTTTTAGAATCCAATTGACGAGTTTTTGAGTAAACCGGTGGACCTTTAGTAGCAATATAGTGTTTCACATCGTGTTTTGTATTAGTAATTAATAAATTTGGTTTCATTAAATCTGTATATTGTGTACTAATAAATTAGAAAATTTTCATGTGTTATTTATTATGTTAATTTTATTTTCTTGCAAAATAGAAGAAATTTCACCTGTAACAGAAAGATTAATTTTTTCATCTATTAACTGCTTGTTTCGGATGTCAATCAACAAGTTAAACTTATTTAGAAAATCAGCTTCCAAGATTCCTTTACTAACTTTGGAAATTATAAATGGAAATAAAAATTCTCTACGCAATCCCATATCAATATTTAGCACTTTAATTCCATAGGTTGGAATTTCTGTTCCATTTGCTGCAAATAATTTATAATCTGATGTTTGTTTATTTTTAGATGTTGCTGGTATTATTAAACAATCAGCTCCGCTATCTACCAGGAAGTGCAAAATTTGTCGCTCGATCTTTGACGGATAATCGAAATTTGCGACAGGCTTTATAATCTTCTGCAGCAGAATTTGTCACAATATTTACTGCAGACTGAAATTTTCCGTATTCCTATTCCATGCACAGGTGGACTGCATTTTTCAGGTTTGCATCGAGCACCGAAACGGAAGTGAAAACAGCAATATTTTCCTTTGGGGTCGAAACGTTTCCGAGAACGACTTCGGGATTTAGAACGAAAACTATTGCGTTCTTTCGTTCTTGATTTGTGGAGAATGCTGAGTTGGCATATTTGTTTCTCTAGGCTTTAAATTCTGTCGAGAAGAAGCTGGTCCTTTGACGACGTTGCTTCACCACAGTCCTAAGATCTTCCTGTTGCAAAAATCTCTGTTCTGGGAGTCATATCGGATATCTCATCAGCCATTACTGCCAATTTGCCTAAATTCTCGTCACTGACAATCAAAATATTTTTAATGGGCTCAGGAAACTTTTCTAACCATAAAGGTTTGATTAAATTTTCCGAAATATCGGACGTTGCAACAGTTTTCAATTTCTGCAACAGCTAAGTAGGCTTCATATCTCCAGGTTCAATTCCCGTTAAGAGTCGCTTTATGCGAAGATTTTCACTTTATTTAAACAAACTGAGTAATCTGTTTTTCGAGTCCGTGTACTTCGTATCACTTTTGCTGTTGACAATGTCCCAAATATTCTCGACGTATTTTGGTTCTAATTGCGATACCATATAATGGAATTTTGTTTGTTCTAAAGAAATTCTTGATATCTGGAACTGAGCCTTTACTTAATAAAACCAAATTTCCAACCGGTCAGTCAGAAACGGCGTTATTTTTATGCTGACGGCACTCATTTCTAAATTCTTCGAATCTTCGTCAAGCATTATAAAAAATTATAATTATGATTAAATTCTATGCAAAATTTAAATAAAACCGTTCCGGGTCACCAGTTTGTTATGAACGTTTGGTTCTATAAAATTTTTAAAAAATCGACAATTGTTTCAAAGAATTCGAAGAGCACGTCTATTCCATTAGGCTTAGCTGAGCTAGCATCAAAACATTGCAGCTAATCTAATCAAAATATACCGACTGTTGCCAATCGGGTAATCTGAAGAAAGTTACAAGAAATTGTCTCCAGCTTTTCAAATATAAATATAAATACAGTTAGATTACATAAAATACAATATATAATTAATTACAAAAGCCTAAATATAAAATTATGAAATTCATTTTAAAAATTAATTATTTTTCAAATTATAATGTTTTATAATTTTATTATATTTTTGTTTGTTTATTGATTGCTTTTCAAAATATAATGTTCTATAATTTTATTATATTTTTCTTTGTTGAGTTGAATAATATTGGTCTCAAGAAATCCGTTTCTGAAGGCCTATATTTTTTCCCTTCATGTTTGATCCACTGTCGTAGCACTGAATAAGTATATCTTTGACTCTAAACTTTGAAAATGCTGTTTTAAGTGGTGTAGAAAACGATTTTTATTTTTGCATTTGCTGTCATTTTTAAGGTGTTTTGGAATAACTGAATCAAATTTGGGCCACATTTCCACTGCCTTCAAAAAATTACCACTATCTTTAAGATACAACTATGATACAATTTCGTATTTTGACTGGCTAAAAATTGTACTACAGCAATCATTCTTTCATTAATGGCTCACCATAGTGTTTTCTCTTGATTTTAAACATTTTATTGTACCATATCAATAGTGCAATTTTTTTCTACCCTCGTCTTTAATTCGTATCATGACGCTATACGGTTTATGGGTCTTATAGAGTATTTGCATGCTTTTTAAGGTAATCGAAACAATGACACGAATCAGAAAAGGCAGTACTTAAGCTGAATTGAACTATCTTTGCTACACAAATCACATGCGAAAGAAGTAAGACGATTTAGTTTTATAGAATAACAGAGCCAATCGGATTTGGAGAACACTAGCAGGAAGAAGGGTGGCTTGTAAAAGGCTTCTTCAGAAGGCCAAGGCCGACCCTAGGCTGTCATGCTACTGTGGAATTAAAGAATGTCTAACTCAGGAGTGGCCAATGCGCTGCCCGAGGGCCTAATGTAGTCCACCTTGAGTAACTTTGTGGCCAGCGAGATTCATCACAATTTTACAAAATACGATTATTTTGTGCTACATTTTTCCTTTTAGTGGTTTTCTTTAACAAATAATTCCCATAACTGTTCCTTTTTTATCACGTTGCTTCTTTTACAGCGAATCGTTTTTTCTTTCAAAAATGAAATTTATCTAACATAAATCGCGCTCAAACTTAACGAAAGAAAATCTGCAATATCGACTACATTCAACAAATACACGTATTATGATTGTCTTGCAAAAACTAAGTGAAAGAGTTGAGAAAAAATATCTCAATAATTAAAAGAGTAAAAATTATTTCATCATTGGATTATTATTATTATATAATCTATGTTTCATATATAAAAAAAACAATGAAAACAATAATAATACGTCACTCCAATAAATCTAATATAAAGATCTCCAAATGTAATATAAAGATATATATTTTTATATACGCTCCACGAGGTTATAATGTTTATCCAAAGTGGCCTAGTCCAGGGGACTGGACTTCAAAAACTCAAACGCTAAAGATAAAATTATAACTGTATTTTAAAACATTAAAATAAAAACAAAACAAAAAAAACTTAATAAAAAGCTTTCAATTTGGCTGAATAACTTTACTTTGTGATTTCTCCGTTGCAAATTCATCAAAAGTTTTTGCCGTATCTATTTTCTCCAAAACATCTTGCTCTACATAAAATACGATTATGTTGTTCAATTTATCTTCTCTTTCCTAGTATACTCCTTAGATAATTTTTAATTCCTTTAGAACTGAAAAATATCTCACAAGTTGCACTCGATATCGGTATTGTTAAAAATATTTTCAAAACTATCTTTATATAAGGATTTCTCTTGCAACACGACAAATTCCTAGTGGGGGTCTTCATTGTATCTTTGTTTTCTTTTAAAAATAATAATAACTCATCCAATTCATATCGTCAAAATTAAAAGTTCCAATATCGTCTTTGTAGGTTTGCCTTAGATTTTCTGTAGCTTTTTTTCTTAATTTCAGATAATAATCTCTCGTCAAAAAATACAGTAAAGTGTTTTATAGCAGTTTCATTAATCTCAGCTCTTTGGAATATTTTTCCTCTTGTCCTAGCGCATAGGACATAAAATCAATTTACTATGAAATGTTCCCCTCTTTCAAAAATTCATAGCCGACTTCTTTACTTTCATGAAAAATAATTTTTCTCTTCGGCTGTCAGCGAGCTTGTTCAGTTTCCTTTTCAAACGAGAACCATCATAAGTCGGTTGTTCCTTCTTCCATTTCTCTAAAATTATTTCAGCAGTTTTGGATTTAATTTTCTAGATATTTTAATGGACTAGTTCCTTTTAAAAGCTCACACTCAACCGATAGCAATGATTTGCAGCAGGATTTATTCTCAGGAGAATAGTTTTCCAATTCTGATTCTTTAAGGAAGTTTCATATTTGTCCATTTGTTTCAAAAGGTACGGTTTTTCCAGAAGAGTGGCATTTCCCCTCATTCATATCACGGATTTCATCGATCAGCATTTATTAATCTTTATCTTACTATTGGGGTCTAATTGAACTAACTTGAAATAGTTTGTGCTTTGAACTAGGCACATCTTTTAACACATAACTTCATTTTGTTTCATTTATCTTCATTAGTAAAATACATGATGAAGATAAAAATCCTGTAACCAAAAAGGAAAAATGCGAAATCAACGAAATTCGGCAAGCGTGGCAATATATCTGAAGATGATTTGATTCAAAGTTTTGCATCAGGCGCATAGTGTGGGGCTAGTTGCGCCATTTTAAGAATACGAATCAAGTGCCTTTAAATACGCTTTTAAAAAGTTCGTGAGAACTATTTTATCATTAAGATTTTATGTAGTGAGGATATTAGTCTCGAATGTATTTAAAAAGACGAAGAGGCCTTGAAAACAATGCTCTGAGTTTGAATGAGAAAGTTACATCTAAAAATTAGATTTTCTTTCTATGATATAGCAGAAAGATTTGGTAGAAATGTATTCACTGTGCATGATTTTTGTCAGCATTGGTCATGGAAAAGTGCTATCTCAAAAAAATTATGGTTCAACCATGCACGAGCCACCGCTGACGGAGAAGACCGCCATATTCACCACAAGGCCCCTGAGCATCATAATGCTTCTACAGCAGATATTAACTTTTTTTTTCGGCACCAGAGTAACACAGTGAACTGTAACAAATCTGATCGTTTGAAAATATATATATAAGCTTCCAGACATTAGCTCTACATCACTGACATCTGTGACTTCAGTGATATCGTGTTAGAAATCGTTGGTGAGTGGAAGGGCAATGTTTGTGCTCCACTTTAAAGCTATTTCTGTCGAAGTGTATTTTGCCCTGTCAGGTCAGCACTTGCAAGCAATCCTTGTCTTTCCTATAAACACTGGACCTGCACTAGAGTTGTTGTCGCCGCGAGCAACTTTTTGATTGCAGGAGAACTTTCGAGGTTGATTCACACACTTTGAATGCAAGCTTGTACATGAGTCCAGTGATTTAAACTGTTGCATTGGCCTTTTTTAAACATCATTCGGGATGTTTCAAACGGATAACGTGTGCTCTCATACCCTGTTGTTACTCAACATGTTCTGTGGTGTCAAAGTGTTACCTTGGACTGCTAGATCACCATATCCTTACTCCAATCGAGAATGAATGGGACATCACTGGACGGCAAAGACAACGTCTCATCTGCAATCAGAACTAAACAACCTTATTTTGATTGACCAAGAGCAATATGCATGGAATTCCATCTCTCAAACTCATATCCAGTACTCGTACAACACATTAAATGCACGCTTCCATATTTTCCTTTAAAACATTAGGGCTAACACAATGTTTTTAATGTACCACCATTTCGCATTTGAAATAGCTTTTCTCGCGAGTACATTAACTTGTGATCTTAAAACTTTAATTGTTTAAATACTTTATCGAGACAAATATACTATCGAAGTTTTTTCAGTCTACCATAATTTTTTCTTCGTGTTGAGATTTTTTCTATCAGTGTAAGATGTATCCTAGAGTAACCAAGCACTGCTGTTATCGAAAATAACTTTATTTGACTTGAATACTATTCGCTTGTTCGAAATAAAATGTGTGCAAAAAAAAGAAAAAGAAAAGAAAACTTATACAGATTACATCAATACAGATAAAGGGGAAAAAAGATTTAGGGTTTACACGAAAAAAAATTCTAAAACATAATCGGGGTTTAAATGCCTGTTCAAGATCTTTTTTTGCCTTTTATTTTTTGAGAACTTTTTATAACCCCGTACACCACAAAAGTACCTTAATTTTTAATAGAAGTAAGCGTGAAGCATACGTCAAAAAGAAAGGATAAAACCCAAAAAAACATCCATGCATTACCTAGGATTCGAATCCAGTCCCTAGGGAAACCGCAGTCAGCGTCCCCTACCACAACCCGGAGGGGGTGGTTTTTGGACGTTGTTTTTGGTAAAATCAATCAAGCTTGGGGCCCGGTGCTGTGGACCCCGGGCAAAAGGGCCAAGTTCCCCACCCCGGACCGTTCCCCCCTTTTCACCAAAAAAAGTTTTTTTGTCCTTTGTTTTTGAAAACTGCGAAACTGCTGACATTACATGAATCGAACCCTTGGGTTCCCAAACCCAAAAACCCCTTAAAACATGGGGAAAATGGAATTCCCAAACGGCCCAGTTACCCTTTTAATTTTTGACATTTTTTGGAAAAACACCAAAAGAACCGTTTTTTTCATTCAATTCGGGGCAATCAAAATTTTTTTTAAAAAGGGAAAAAAATTTAATCAGATCATTTTGTTCAACTTGAGAAAAAGGGGCTGAAAGGAGAATTAGCCCCACAAGTTTTTTTCCCGGTATTGAACTTGATGGGGGAAACCCCAAAGGGATATTGGGACAGGAAGGGTGTTGCGGGTATTTTTATTTTTTTCCCTCGAAAAAAAAAAAAAGGTCAACGACGGAGGAAGAATTTTTTTATCTAGTTTTGGTATAACACAAAAAGTTCAAGTGAATTTTTTTTTTAAAAAAAAAACTTGACGTGCAAGGAACTTTTATTTTTTTTTTGAAATCAAAACCCCAAAAATACATATAGTTGAGCCCTTATTTATTTTTCGGTTTTTTTTTTCTTTTTTTCCCAAGCCTTTAAAAATTAAATATTTTTCTTCACATATTGAGTAATCGGGGAAAAAATAAAAATTTTTTTATTATCTAATATTTCAAGCATTAAAAAAAAACTTTTCCAAAAAGTTTTTTTTAAAAAAAAAAAATTATTTTTTTTACATCCTCAAAACAAAAACCATTTTTTTTTTTTAAAAAAAATATCGTAGTTTTAAAGAAATAGAAAATGAGAGAATTTGACCGATAAAAAAATTTGGTCCGGCAATGAGTGAAACTCTTAAACAAACATTTAAAAAAAATACCTTATTTGAAAAAAAAAACCATGGGGTATTTTTTTGGAATACGTTTTCGACTATATGAGAAACAAAAAAAAAAATCTTGTTGGAAAATAAATTTAAAAAATGTCTCCTGTACATTTCTTCAAATCTATTCGAAGACAAAAAAAAAATTAAAGATATAAAGATCGCAACAGTATTGTGAAAACATGGGATCATTCTTTTTCATTCCCGCGTCCCAAAAACCAATAGAAATACTTACTGTGTCTAAAAAATGGGAAAAAACACAAAGCCTTCGAAAAAGAACCCAAAAATACCTAAATACCAGAATTTCATTTCATTGTATGAACCAAAACTTCAAAATTTTTCATACCGTAAATTTGAGTTTTTAAAAAAAAACCGAAACCCGATTTTTTTGTTTAAAAATAAGTTGCTTTTTAGGGGAAAATTTATTTTACAATCTATTTTTTATTGAAAGGTAAGCAAAAGTTTCGAAAGTTTGTTAGCTTTTTGTTTTTTGATTTTCTTTAAATTCCTTTTTTTTTTTTAATCGGTAAAATTTTGAATAAACATATTTTTTAAAAAATTTTGATTTTAAAGGAAAAATAATCAGGTATTATTGTGTTTCAAAAAGGTTAATCATACAAAAAAATTGTCGAAAAAATTTTAAAATAAAATCCCCTCCCTGTTGCTTTGTTTAAAAAAAGACATAGAAAAAGGAAAAATTTTTTTTTCGGGGGAAAGTTTAAAAATTTCTTTTTTTAGTTTAAAAAAATCCAAATAATTTTTTGCCCGAAAAAACGCCAAAATTTTGGCAGTAAATAAATTTTTTTTTTCCTTTTTAATTTTTAGTTCTGTTTTTTCAAAAAAATCAAAAAAAGAATTTGAAAGAATACCCAAGTGTTCCTGTTTTTTAATTTAAAAAATTTTTGAATAAACATTTTCTTTAAAAAACATTTTTTTCGTTTTCTCTATGCGGGGTTTGTGCAATTTCAAAATAAAATCATTTTAAAATTTCATTTAATAGTTGACATACTATTACTTTTAGAAAGAAAATATTTTTTTGGCACTTACTTTTTTATGAAATTGTTATATGCCGAAACAGAATAATGTGGACACTTAAAAAAATTATTCTAGTGAAATTAGCAGCTCAATTTATCAACGATTCTGATACTAGAAAAATAATAAATTGTTCAAAAGATGAAATATGGGAGAAATTCATAAAGGAAAAAACATCAGCTTTTTATATTCCACTTACTTTGCAAGAGGATATTATTGCCTTGATAAAACCTCTCCAATCAGAAGTTCACAACTTTAGAGACGATCACAATGGAATTTTCACAGAGGAGCAGGAATGTTCTCTTAAGTTTTGCTTTAATGCTGATGGAACGATGAATAGAGTCAAAACTGCCGATTTATTAATTCATTCAAAATGGTTGGATGAGCAAACGCGTTTCGTGTTAGCTTGTCAATATTGGTCAAGTTGGAACGTCCTAACATTTTTTAATAAATTGCACATATCTGCGAGGAAGCAAATTCTAACAAGTATTGCAACACAAAGTAACTTTTACGAATGAAAGAAACGTTGCACGATGGACTAGAAACTACATAGCGGACTGATCTCGGAATCTCGTCATGGTCTGCCCTATGGATATTATCATTGGAATTACGTGTCTCTACAGAGTTGCCTTTTGGATGATCTAAAAGAGGAGAAACGTGAAGCTCTTTTATACAGGTTTTTTGAGTATGCATATCGGGCACACATTTGCCGCTTTTGTCTTTCGAAAATGAATGTTGATCATCAGGAAGATCTGTTAAAACGTTTTCCTCTGAAAGTTTTAAGGACATACTTATATTGGCCTAGGCAAAGATTCTTTCTGGATGCCGTCAATAAAGTTTGGCATTGTCTACCAGGGAATCACTTTACTTGCTTATTGCACATCATTATATGTCAGAAAATTGTAGAGTTGTGGAAAGACTTTGATTATGTGAACCTTTTACGACAGCTATGGCATAGAAGCCCCGATCATCTAAAACAATATGTCGAAGGGACAGACATTTTCGAAATATTGATGGAAATACTTAAGAATGGTTTCGACCCAAAAGATGTACCTCGAAACTTTTTTATGCATAATGATATTTACAACAATGCAACTGAATGTGACTCAATAGTCAATATCGCAAAATATCAATAAATTTCATTTTTAATTTTGGGAGTCCATCATTTATTTTAACATTTTTTTTTTTTTAATATTATCTTGTTTTTCATATTTTACACCAGAAGATGTGCATGAAACCTTTTCGCAGAGGTGCATCAAGCAAAATAGCTTACTTGTTTTGTCAATTAATTGTGCTAGGATTACAAGAAAAAGAATTTAATTGTATAATAAGTTTGTTGTCTGAAAACATCACGAAATGAAATTTTTCACTTGCTCATAAGTATCCATTGCCTTCCCACGGTTGAAATTACTCAAAAATGGGGAAAACTGTATTTGAACACAAATTTCAATTTACTCTTAATCAGAAATAATCTCTGTAATCAGAAATAATTGAACGTTCGTCTGAAGAAAATGAAAATAAAATCATACGTTTCAAAATCAGCTTCATTAGAAATTTAAATGATTTAACCCTTTTACAAATATACATCATATTTCTTTTTACATTATAACTGTATAAAACGAAATTAAATCACGTCAAATTTAAATCCAGTCTATTGATAATTAAATTATACAACCATTTTAAGTTGTATAACTTATATATACACTGCAAAAAACCCGGGTATTCTTGAACTGAGTAAAAAAATACTTCACTTTTAAATACGTCACATACTCAAAAAGCTCCGATGCAAACATACTCAAATTTGAGAATAGCCCATTCTTATCTTTTGGCAACGACTACGTACTCAAAATTGTAAACATCCATACTCATTTTTGAACCTGTTACTGGATCAAATTTGCGAATAAAACAGCAAAATGAGTGCGAAATTGCACTCATGTATGAGTTTTATGGGTCAGATATGAGTATGTATCGTTTTTATTTTATGGTTTGTGTATCCAATACGAATTTTTAACACATACAAATATATATCAAATCAAATTTAAAGGGATCTAAATATGTGTGTGTGATACTTAAGTTGTAAATTTCATTTTTTCCATCTTATATATTATTTAATCTACATTTTAGGGAAGTTTTTACCACTTTACTTCGAAAATCTAAATTTTTTGCATTTATTGTGTTACTTGCATATCATCGCAAAAGTGCCAACGTTCAAGATAAATTCGCCATGTCTCTTACGCGCAAAATTAACAACCATGACTTCGTTTTATATAATGTGGGCCCCAATGTTTTTAGGTGATAGCAAGTTCCAACAAAAATATAATTTATGGTTTAAAATGCAACTGCTATGTGATCAAAAACCGTATTATTTTTGAACTTATACCTCAAATTTTAATCTTTGAAAATAACAAAAAAGATTCGATGCTATAGTTAAACAAATGTGTAAGCAATTTGGCTCATTAAAAGTTATATTTATATTTCTAGAAGCAATATATTGTCTTTTAAAATCTAATACAAACAGAAAATTAATTTTTTATTTAAAATCAGTCTTTCAATAAGTATCCTGGAAACATTATTCTTTAAAGAAGTGTCTTGGAAACATTATGATGAATAACAGACTTTTCATTTTAAAAAATTTCTAAACATAAAAGTAAGAAAGGAATAGTTTCTTAACATATTATGTAACATGAAAAAAACAACAACTTAAAATAAGTCATTAGGCCCCCCCAGGTAAGTAAGTATTTTTTTATCAATTGTTTTGTTTAAATCGATTCATACACAACTTCTACTACCAATACTTATCAACCGAGCTACTGGGACTCCTTTTAATCCATCCAGAGGAATTAAAATGCATTGTAACATATGTTACAAATCAAACTCACTTTTAAAATAACTGATTTTATACTATACACCAAAGAAAACAAATATTGTATTTTTTTAAGTTAATTTTTTTTAAATCAAAATATTTAAAAAGTTTAGGCCTTAGAAGAATGTAAAACAAATAAATTTGAAATTCAAAAATTTTAACCAACGGGAAAGATTTTTTAGAGACGTTTTCAGCACTCAATTAGAAGAAAAATAACATCTATGGACCAGTCGAACCATAATTAGCCATTTTACTAGTGTACAGCATTTTTTTAATGATTCACTGTAAACAAGAAAAAAAAAACTAACCAAATCATATTTTTGAAATATTTATTCTGGAAATTGTACACATACATATCAGACATTTAAAAAGACAAAAGAATACAAGTAATTTTTGAAACAACATGCCATATAAGTTATTTTTTATTGAATTTTTTGTAAACACTATCTAAAATGCATATTATCATCAACACCATCTTTTTTTTGTACAGCATAGCTTATATTTTTTTTTTATATACTTTAAATCATTTTAATTGTGGGAAGTTCTAATGTGTAAAAAGGGAACATGTAATTAAACAGATTTTTTTATTTTTTTGAAATCAATAGATAAGTGAAAATGCCTTTCAAACAGTGTTTCAAAAAAAATTATTTGTTAGGATACAGAAATCTAAATTATATACTGAAGAATTTGTAGATAGCTGGTTCTGAGAGGAATCTTAATTACAATTTGCTGTCAGTGAAAAGAATTATTTCTGATAGATTTTCTATCGTGGCTATGCAAATTTGCATTGTAAACATCTGCAATAAAACAACAGCCATCAAATTATTTAACCTCTCTATAAACTATTTTCATTTTGCTGCCATGCGTATCACATTTCATGATGGCCAAAATAAGCAAATTCTCAATCTAGAATAAGATTTAAAAAAAAATTATTAGAAAACAAAGACAGAAAGTGCGAATTTGGTAATCCCTTTAGTCCATAAAAATTTTAAGCGGAGTGGCAATATTCTTTTAATAAAAGAGAAGATCTTAGTACTCACCAATAATATTTGAAATATACATTTATAAATAAACAACAGAAAACTAAAACTTTCACTTTTACAATCTAGACAACGGAAAGCATGGAAATGTTTAAGTTTGTGAAAAAAATCTACTTAAAATTGTCTGAAATTAATAAGGATACTGCAGTAAATATAAATCAATAAAAATTCTTTTTAATATCCTAGAATAATAATATCAAGCAAATACACAATAAATAAAATAAAATTACAAAAGAATAAAATTAAAAAATAATGGATGGCAAACCACAGAACCAAATTTAAATGTATTGGTAACCGTATTGTAATGTTATTGCCCTACTTGACAATTGTCAACAACAACCTTGGTACATAGTATCCCAATATCAAATTAGAACATTAAAATTTCAATACTCAAAAACTAAAACAACAAGCTGTCTCCCTTTCCTCAAACTGAAATGTATAAAAAAAGGGTTTTTTAAGGGTGGTTCTACCTATCTTGTTTTTCTCTTTGTAATTCCATGGAAGAAAACTTGATAATAAAAATCAACAAGTATAATTGAATATGAATAAATATTATGATAATTTTTTTGAGATACAAGTCTGTTTCACTTTTTCCGCACTGAAACAATTGAGGAACAGCTTTTTGGAATTAGTTTTCAACGTCTCATTATCTAAAAAGAAGAAACTTTCTTCATCTATGCTTTAATCCAGTGCTTCTCAAACTTTCAATACTGGCGCCCCCTTTTAATCACAATTTTTATCGCCCCCTTATACATTAATAAATTACTGAATGCAATAATAATGCACTTTGACGCTAACGTTGCAATACATGATCTTAACTATAAATCGTACAAATTAATAACATAAGTATTAAATTTTGTATACGTTACTTTTAAACAAAAAATTAAGTAATAGGATAATTATTATGTTATTTTACTTTCTTAATTTTAAATTGGAACATATTGCAAAATGTGGTGGCTGCTTAGAAGAAAAAAATATAGATACCCAGCTAAATATAGATAAATTAAAAGTAAAAAACTTTTTAAAAACAAGCTTTTATTTAAATGCTCTAAAAAGAATAAAATAAACTTTTCTCTTAAAAATATTTTTGCTATCAACTTATAAAATCGTTACACAATTTTTGATATAAAAGCTGGTCGCGAGATTTAAGTACTCGTTTTCACTTAGTTTGAAAATTTAAAAAATTTAAATCAATCAGATCAAGTTATTTAATTTGCTTGTTTATCAACACAGGTAAATCTCGCTACAAGCTTTTATATCATAAATTGTGTAACGATTTTATAAGTTGATAGCAAAAAAAATTTTAAAAGAAAAGTTTATTTTATTCTTTTTAGAGCATTTAAATAAAAGCATGTTTTTAAAAATTTTTTTACTTTTAATTTATTAACATCATACCTTTGTGAATCCGGATTTTCTGCGATGGCTATTTTGAAGATAAAATATAGATCTGAGCTAAATATCAAAAAATAACTCTGAGTGTCAATTTCTAATTTTTAGCCTTCCTTTGAAAAACTTTGCTCTGCAAGACAAGCCCATGGGAAAGTCACTGATAATTATTAAACTTGTTCTTATAATGGCTGAAGTACCCACTCTTAACACGAGTTTATTTTTTTAAAAAATGATAATATATTATTCTTGATATAATAGATTAATTGTAAGGAGAGTAAAACTAAGTGCATGACAATGTATACAAAAATGTAAAATGATTTATTGAAATGAATACTCATATTATAAACGGTTTTGAATGAACTGTAATTTTAAGCCTCGCAGAATTAGCATTTAGAATAAATGTTAAGTAATTAAAAGAATATAAAATTCTAATGAATAACAATTGTGTTATTTTTAATATTTAAAGCGGGAAAAATTCAAAATGTTTTAGCCCCGGGGTCAGGTTAATGGTCGCGGGGAGTGATGCACCCAATTCTTTTTTTATAATTATTTTCAATATACAAGATAAAATCACAATTTCAGTGAATAATTTAACTAAGAGAAAATATACTTACCTATTTCAAGGATTTTTCTGTTTGTCTTTTTATAAATTGAGAAAATATCAAATAAAACTGAACTAAATTGTTCCAAATGTACGTGACAATAAAAGACACAAATCCCTGGGACACTTTTTTCTAACATTACAGGAAAGTTATTTGCAAGAAAATTTTCACATTTTGTTCACGTTATTGTAATTTTAATGTCCGTTGATGATCGACAAATATCCTGTTGAACTTTTTTTTGCTTGTGTCTTTTTGACAGGGTGAAGTGCATTTTGCGATACACTTATGGCTTCGTATTTTCTTGATAAAGTTCTTAATGTAGCTATTGAAAATTTTCCTTTCTTTCATGTTTTTTTGCTTT